>JASVEL010005503.1:0-103638 GCA_032618575.1 Nicotiana noctiflora
ATTTATATTAAAGTTATAATACTCCCTCCGGTTTACAATAAGCGACCAATTTACTTTGGGCACACCCATTAAGGAAATACTAAATTTTAAACGAAAATAGTTAGTATGACTAAACTACCATTCGTTAAATGTTGCACCATAATTATAGTAGCACTTACTTCTATTCTCAAATGTGAGGAATAAATGACTTTTTAAGGATACGTACATAAAGGTAATTTTGAAAATATAAATTAAATTTTTTCTTGATTATATAAATGGACACTTTATTTGGATCAAAATAAAAAAGTAAATTGATCACTTATTATGGACCGGAGGGAGTAATAATAAAGTAAAATCCTTTAAAAAAAGAGTGGCCAGCTTGACCCAAATGGGGTCATTTAAGTAATTTTATGCACTAATTAGGATTTCAGCCGATTTTTTACCAATAATACCCATTTAGTTAGGTTTGAATATTTCTCTCCCCCCATTTAATAGTTATATTTTCAATGCATGGAAGATATCAAAGGTTGCAAACCATATTTCCCATAAATTTTTTTCTTTTATTTTTAATGTATTTCAACATTTTTTTAATGTAGTATACACATATATCTTTCGAACTTATTCATCTATATACATGTATTTGAATTTGTATTCCGTATATCTTTAGTATTTATTGTGTGTTTCGTATATTATTATTTGATCTTCAAAGCCCTATTACTTAAAGAAACCTAGATGGCCGAAACCCTACTTAAACAAATTATTTTTTGGCCGAAAACATACTTAAACAGACCTTCATTTAAACTCATATCTTCTTCTAAGTGCGAGTTAATAAATTAAGTATGCATTCGAAGAAGAATAGTGCTTCAAAAGTGTTTGTATTTTCTGGTAAAAGGCCAAAATTATACTAATCATGGAGTGAATGTTCTCCTATGGTTATCAGGGTTGAGCGTAGCATTTTCTAGTCTTTCAAGTCCACGATGCGGCCATATCGGCGTTCGATGAAATTGAAAAATCTGCGGAAGGTAAACAAAAACTCACACCTATGGTGTTTGTTGTTTTTTGTGGTAAGAAGCACGAATATTTAAAAGTTGATCTGAGTGTGTTAAAATGCTTGTTGGAGTCGAGGGTAGATACTTTCATGCTTTCCAATATTATGATAAAGCCTTAGAAACCTTCAACAAATCAAAAAAATAAGTTTTTCACAAGATTCATCTTCAAGCTCGACCGTTGAAGAAAGCGAAGAAGTGGTAACAAATGAAAGTGCAGTAAGTGCTATTTTATCTGCTATGTTAGCGGGCATATTTATTGGGTTGAAGCTGTCTGAAAACGTTGGAAAGTAACTATGTCAATTTTAGTTCATGTGTTATCTTGTATTTGAAAAGTGTTTGTTATTTCTATTTGGTGTGATGGCGCCCAGCACACTGCTAGGCCAGCCCGACCAATTAACAACAATCACGGAGCCATAAGCTCACTTTATCCAATTTAAGCATACGGAAATAATTCAACAGTGATAGATACATATTAAAAACAGGGAACCAAGTCCCAACACGTGCCAACTCCCGTAGACCGAAGGGTCAAGAGTCATGAGTCTCTACGGAATATACAAGTGTAAATAGTGAATATAACTGTGCACAAGTGTGGGATGATCAGAACAAAATATAGACAAACTGGAGAATCAGGTCCTGCGAACGCTGGCAGCTACCTCGACTGTCCAAAAGCACTCCCGAGCCGCAATGGAATCAGCTCTGATGTACACCTGGATCTGCACACAAGGTGCAGGGAGTAAAATGAGTACTGCCAGACTCAGTGGTAATAAACAAGGGTAAGACAACGCAGATAAGAAATCCGCAATAAAGCACTATGTAAAGCTATAATCAGCTACCCTGTCATAGAATCAATCTTCACTGTACCTGTTCCAACAAATACCAATAAATAGCATAACAGCTAGGAGATGTAGCTAAATGCAATGCAATGCATGATATGACCGCTACGGCGTGTAGCCCGACTCCAATTTTGGGTACCCGTGCTCACCTGTGGGGGTTCAGACTCCGGAGGGGCTCCTACAGCCCAAGCACATCTCATAGAGATATTCCTGCGGCGTGCAGTCCGATCCAACATATATCTCGCTGCGGCGCGCAGCCCGATCCACTACTAGTCAGCTAATATGCAAATACAGCCTCGCAAGCTCAAAAGTAGTTTTTGAAAACTCTTTTATCATTTTTCAGTTGGAAAACAGTAATATCAAGTTCCAGAGATTGGAATTAGCATAATAACAAAAATAGTTGCGGACTAGTAGTAAACTAGCATGTCTATGTGATAAGACAATGATAACGATCCTCGCGGGATCCAATAACTGGCTCACGGCCCACATGTATACTCAACCGCCCAAGAAGGGGGTTCAACGGCTCAAGAGTGGCCATTATCACAATATATATATGCAACCATCCGAGAAGGAGGTTCGACGGCTCTAGAATAGCCAATAATACAGTATCAACAGGTTGGACTAATATGTAGTCTCCAGTTCATGATCGACCCCGCACTCTCAAGAGTGTGCGTGTCTCGCCGCTATACAGCGTCACAAAGTGGTATACCGGGGTTTCGAACCCGCTGGTCATCACCCACATATATTACTCACCTCAATACGGCGCGACGACTACTCCGCAATGCCCTTGCCACGAGAATCAAGCTCCGCACGCGTAGAATCTGATCAACTACAGAAAAAATACAACAATTTAGGCCAATGGGACGACACCCAATCAATACAACTCAATTTACATCAAAATTCCCAAAGTTGTCAAAACCCGACTTCCGGTACGCTTATCGAAAAATCACGAAAGTCACATATTCGGAACCCTCATCTCAATACGAGTCTAAGCATATCAATTTTACCAAATTCGGACTCCATTTGCCCATTCAAAACCTTGATTTTCTAAAGTTCAAGCCTAGGGCTAAATCCTCCATAAATCACCCCAAATTCCTCCATTTTCATGATATAATTGCATAATATTACCAATACTAATCATAGTTTAAGTCCATAGTTGATTACCTGATGATTTCCCTTGGATTTCTCTTCAAAATCGCCCAAATCGCCTCTAAAGCCGAGACCCAAAATGTTAAAATGTTTCTGAAATTTTTCTAACTTCTGATACACTTACTTACAGCGATTTTCGCTTCTGCGGAACATTTTCCGCTTCTACGCTTCCGTATCCGCGACCAAAGGGTCGCTTCGGCGGTTCCAGGCCTAGCCGGCCATTTCCGCTTCTGCGAACAAAGGGCCGCTTAAGCGGACCCGCTTCTGCGAAGAAGCTCCCGCTTCTGCGGACTCGTCCGCCTCTGCGCATCACTGACCGCTTCTGCGGTATCGCCCAAGCGGAAAAACGTCCGCTTCTGCGGACCATGCCCCAATTGCCCTCGTCCGCTTCTGCGATCATTGGGTCGCACCAGCGACCCCGCTTCAGCGGAAAGGCGTCCGCTTCTGCGAAACACCCGCTCCTGCGCACCAATATCCGCTTCTGCGGACTCGCTCCTGCGACCACAATTCCGCAGGAGCGAAAATGACAGAACCAGAACTCTCAACCTGAAATTTCCACAATTTTCTCCCGTTTAACCATCCGAAAACACCCCGAGGCCCCGGGACCTCATCCAAACATACCAACACATCTTAATACCTCATTCGAACTTGCTCCAATCCTCAAAACACGTCTAACAACATCAAAACCCATAATTCGCATCGAATTCAAGCCTAAATTCCTTAAAACATTCCAAATTACACATTCAATCAAAAACCCGACCAAACGACGTCCGAATGACCTGAAATTTTGCAGGCACATCCAAAATCACCTAACGGAACTACTGCAACTGTCGGAATTCCATTCCGACCCCCGGATCAAAATCTCACCTACCGTTCGGATTTCGCCAAAATTCAACCTTAGCCAATTCAAGCCTATTTCTACACCGGGCCTCCAAATTCAATTCCGATCGCTCCCCTAAGTCACAAATCACCTTCCGGAACTAACCGAATCATCAGAATCCGATTCCGAGCCCTCTAACCAAATAGTCAACTCCGGGTTGACTTTCCTTATTCAAGCTTCCTCCAAAAAGGCTATATGCCTCATTTCCAATTTAATTTCACTCCTAACTCCCCCGATAGACTCTAACACTTATATAAAAGCATGAATTATGTAATTACAACATAACGGGGTGGTAATTCCCGTGACGACGGGCCGGGTCGTCACATTCTCCCCAACTTAAACAATCGCTCGTCCTCGAGCGTACTCAGAGTTGTACTAGAAGCAACCCAATAGCTGAATGACCTTACCAAGCATATATTAGGGCGATCATACGTCACCCTTATCTCACATAAGTCCGAAAACACCATATAGTCAAAATTTCACAGACCATCTTAACCATAAATCACATTGTACTTTCCTGAAATCATATGCCAATTGCAAATCCCATGCCTATACTCAGGATACACTTGAATCCACTACAATAACCCATATTCACTACTCCGGGTGAGATCATATGATGTATCACACAACCCAATCACTCGAGACGATAGTCTCTAATCACAACAACTGGCCACAATCACCAAATACTAGCTGAAAAACCTCTTTCATTAGATAGAGTCTTATTCCAACACCTTCATATCATGCCCACGGTAACCGAACACGCGATATATCGAACCCATCTCTCAGGTCAACCATTCATGAATCCATTTCACTTTTAACCGATACCACAACAGATTTCGGACCCAAATCTCGGTATTACCTTTCTAACCAGCTGAAATCACATATACTCACATTCCTTATTGGCTCCAACGACCATTTCGATTATAACACATCGCACTGGTGATAAGACACCTCAACACCGGCCTAAGCCACGACGAGCACAACATAGGCTCCAATAGAAACGTCTGCACACACTCGAATCATGACAGCTCAAATCATGACAACCGTCTCCAGCAAATAGAGCTGCAATTTAATCCTTCTGTGCCATCATAAAATAGAACTGAGATCGCGTCTCGTATTATAGAAATAAAGTACCTGAATCCTCCTCGAGAGGTCATAACATCACGTGGCCTTGCCACGATTCGTGATTCTATCCCAACGTTATTACTCATGAAGCACCTCAAGCCACTAAGCTCAAAACGATCAGCCACACACATATTTAGGTCTGAACCCAAGCAATCAACCTCACCCACGGTGAAACAATTAACGTATGCTATCAAATCCTGAAAGGACACAACCGATGTGCCATTCGCCGAGCGATACTCAATACGGACTTTTCCTCAAAAGCCAGGAAGTATTGTATACCAGGTAACATATAACTAACTCTATTTTCACATTACACTGTTGCGGCGTGCAACCCGCTCCAATGACATACCCGTGGCGGCGTGCCACCCGATCTAGATACCATACCCGTGGCGGCGTGCCACCCGATCCAAGTAACCCTCGTCAAATGAATACGCGTCGAGTCAAGTTGCTCATCATAATAAACATATATCGCCTCAAGTTTGGCCACATGAAACGCATCTGACAACGTTTCTCAATACTGGAACTGAATCAATGGTAGATACTTCTACACTAACATCCGCCACTAAGGTCCAACTGACAAAGCAATGCCTACCAGCCGTCCGCTGGTCCTGTGTACAACTACTCTGTTGGAGCATACTCTGATGTTCTCTGCTACGCAATTTGTGCCATTTTCCGACATAGCCCATATCACATTAGTCTAGACGACCTGGCTTATGTCAACCAGTCAGCAATCAAGTATCATAATCCGAATTCATTTTATCAAGTCAAGAGAGAGCCTCTAAGGCTTCCGATTTCCAATAATCACAAAACGGTGTCGATGCACACGATATACAACCACTGCATAGGCGGATTAACGAGAATTTCAAGTCTCCTACACATATATAACATATGAATCACTATGCCTGATTCCGTATTTCACCGTACATATACATAACGCACATCAAGCGTCCATTCATACCACGACAGCCATATTCAGAAATTTCATTATGCCATCAACGACTCAATTATTTTAGTCGATCCAACAAGAGAATACCACTCTACCATGGATATTATCAGTTTACATTACCTTGTCCCTTTGCACCATATACCCTGCCAAATTACTAGAATAGCAGTACCATTTTCTTAAATCACCAGCAGTTGTCCGCGCTGCTCAATAATTTTATTGACTTTCCATATATTATGAACTGATCTCAAAACCTAGAATATACCATTATCAACTTTCCATAACACATCGTGTATACCATATCACACTAAGACAACATGAAAATTCATATCCCTTTCCTCCGCCTCAACATTGGCGCACTCAACTAGTCAAGGACTTTCGTGATCCCATATAGAAGAAAACTCATTACACATTCCACGCTTCGCATATCGATAGGAATATACTCATCTTCAAACCATGATAAAACACATCACAAACTATTTCTTCCCATTCATTGCATAAGTTAAACTGCCAGGACTGAGTCCTTATACCCATATTATACTCATATCGGGTTACACGACTGCCAACACTCAAAAGCTTTATTGCACAATATCTGCAAGACTCCTTACTTCAACCACATACCAGGAATTAGTCGTATTCTTTATCATACCGCTTCGGTTTATTAACAAGTTGTTCCATTTACCCAGTTTCCTTTCTGATTCATCTTTGATTTAATATTAGCCACTACCGTAGCACCATAACACATGAACTCATTCCACACGAGACTCGTACATAAGACCACACGGTCTGAGACATATAGGCCACTGAATACTCTCTCAAATTTCCAGAAGGATCACATCCTACAATACTTTATTTTGAAGAACCTCTTGCGATTTGAATTCGTTATCATTACCTTCCAATACGGATTACATAGAATCCCTTCATTCACATAATATAACACAAGTACCGATCTCTTCTAACGAAACCACCATCTTTAGCCACATGTACAATTTTGAGACACCTGGCTGTTACAAGTAAAATCTTGAACACCGTAAACAATTCTCGGGCGTCGGTCATCCTTATTCAGCTGTAATTCAACTGTCTTATTGAACAGAACCACTCGTGCCTTATTAGAACTCTGACACTGCAGATCATGATTACATACAGATACTATTAGCTATCACTCTTTTCTATACACCAAGCATTCCTTACCAACCTCGGTTCAAAATACCCTAGTATTTCTTCACATCTACGAAGCACCATAACCTTTATCAGAATTTTCCCAACATACTTAGAGACAGAATCAACATAGCACACAATAGTGCAATCAGTTAATCAATAGCAACCTCCCCAACTTAGCTCGAAGCCATTCATCAAAGCACTTTCAACCACTCATATCGGTATTACTCAAGTGATGCCGAAATGTTAGTATGATATTAAACTCAAGTCATTTACAAGCTTCGGCGGAGATTCGAATCATCGGAAATATTAACTCTTTTGCAATTCTTGCATTCATTCACACACAACAGTTACGCCCCCTCTTTAGGTGACAAAATCTTTTCTAAGTCCCGAATTTTTCAAAAATTTCGGCAGAGTTTCCTTTGTAAATTGGCCTATCCACCTGTCAGAGAATCACCAAACCATCCTAGCTATACTTCCACAACTCAACAAGATATCACAATGTATTTCAACAACATTAAATATCAATACTACACGAATTATATCATCACAATTTATACTTGAACCCGCGATGTATCTGCTCGAATCATAACACATATCAAATACCTTTCAATTACACATGAGAATCAACCCACCTACGTCGCCTCAATTTAGCATTTCAGCACAATACCTTCCACCAAGATACACATAGCATAATCACTTTAGTCTTCCTGAGTTTGAACTCGTTCCACTACAAATAAGGCATTTTACCTTCCAATTACGAGATATGATAAATATTCACCACGCCCATAGCTCGGGGCTACACAACAGTTTAGATAAGAGTCGAACAATTAACAACTCATCCATTAGTAAACCTTCCATAATACTCTACAGATCGGCACAAGGCCCCAAACATGGCTACTAGCCCAAGTACATAGATATAAGCCCAGTCTTAGTCACTTTACACAGTAATTTATCAATTGGGAAGGATCAAGTCCAAATCCCCAGTCACAATACCACCACGCTCGTCACATGACGCGTATTCCATCTCAGCACATCACTTTATAGTGCAAATACGGGGTTTCAAACCCTCAATACATTATCTATTGCCACCACTCACAAAATCGGCACCTCAATGCTCAAGTCATAAACAAGGTCCAGCCTCAAGTCATCCTGACTGGCCCAACATGAACTCACCGAGATTATATCTCGCCCCTCGTTCGGGGAAATCACAAGCCATAAGGCAATTACATTACTGAGCGCTCGATGCGTACACAGACGTGTGGAAGGAATTTCAAAAATTATATCTCAAGCTGAATCAAGTGCGCACGATAAGAATTCCAAGAAACGTGAAGTGTTTCCTAAAGGTTCGCAGCCTCCCGAGGATAAGTACAGGCGTCCCCGTACCGATCCACAAGACTCTACCAACCGGCTCAAGACTCGTGAGGCCTAGTAAACCTAGGCTCTGATACCAACTTGTCACGACCCCAAATCCGGTCGTGATGGCGCCCAGCACACTGCTAGGCCAGACCGACCAATTAACAACAATCACGGAGCCATAAGCTCACTTTATCCAATTTAAGCATAACGGAATAATTCAACAGTGATAGATATATTAAACAGCGGGGAAACCAAGTCCCAAAATATACTAACTCCCATAGACCGAAGGGTCAAGAGTCATGAGCCTCTACCGAACATGAGTGTATAAAGGTTTACAAGATACCAAGTGCGGAAAGAAATGTCAATACAAAATCAAAAGACAGTAGGAAGGAATATCGGGTCCTGCGGACTCTGCAGCTACCTCGTATATCCCACAGATGTCGCCTCGCATAATTGTTAGTCAGTGATAATTTTGGATAATTGTTAGTTATTTAGTGATAAGTTTGATTACTTAGGGTTAATTAGTATTGTTTTGGTTATAGCTGTTAATCAGTAATTAGTTAGAATTAAAACTAGATTTGTTAAAATTCTAATAATTAGTTTGTTTAAATCTGGAGTTGTCACCGTGAGCACGTGATTTTTGCCCTACATGAGAATTACTCCCAAAAATGCAAAATAAAAATAGTTTTGTTTTGAGCGTGATTTTCGTGATTTTTTGTGTTATTTTTCTCTTATTATTTGTATCTTTTGTGTGCGCATTTCTATTTAAATCAATATAAAATGCAAAATGTTTGCATTTGCATATAAATTCGTGTTTGTGATTTAGAGTAATTAATTCGGTTTCACGAAAATGAAAAATAACAAAAATTATGTATCTTTTGCATTTTTTGCCATTTAGTGTCTAATTGTGTAATTTTTGTTTTAATTTGTTATTTTATAACGTATGATAATTTTTTTTTTATTAAGCATCAATTTGTTATTTGTGAGTTAATTAGGATTTTTATAATTTTTTGCTTATATTTAAAAATTAATTTAGAAAGTAGAATAAGGAAAACAAAATCAAATAAAATGAAATAAAAGGAAAATTTCAGAATTGGGCCAAAAATTGAGCCCAACTCTACCAAACCCAACCATCTTCCCAAACCGGCCCAATGCAACCCGCCCCATATCCTTTCTTTCAATCTGGACCGTTGATGATACTTCATCCAACGGTCCATGATTAACAAAATAATTAACCTAACAAAAATACCCAAGACCCCAAAACCCCTGCCGCTTTCGTTTCACCCAAACGACCCTTTCCCGTCGTCCCCTGTAACGCCGCCCATCTCCGCCATACTCCGCCTACCGGAAATCGCCTCACGGCGGTTCCGGTAGGCCAATCACTCCCAAATTAACACCATGGCACCTCCAAGACCCCCTCTTTCGAACCCTGAGCACGGTTAACTTCGAATCAGTCCCCATCTCCTCGAATCTTCAATTGAAGATTCGAGCCAAAACCAAAATCACCCCAATCAACCCCAAATTGATACCATACCTTCACCTCGTCTCCCTAATCACCAAACCACCTTTGGTTTTGCTCGAATCTAACCCGAAACCATGAAGCCCCAAATCAAGACTTCAAGAACCCTAAATCCCAATTTGAGCCGCCGGTTTCGATTTGAAGAAATTGGGATTAGAGTAGATTTTAATTGAGATGTTTTCGGTTGAAAACATTTCAATTAAAATCCATTTGATTCCCAAAGTCCGAATTTGAGTCAAGAACCGAGAATTTTCTCCAAAAAGTGGCCGATTTTTGATTTCTCTTTAAGGTAATGTTCATGTTTACCGTTTATTTCAATTTGCTTTTTTCTTTTGTTGATTGAATTCTCTGATGTTTGTCGGCCGTCTCTATTTTCTTCATCTCTTGGGACCTTTTATTTGGTCGAATTGTTAGTTGTTATTCTTCGTCGTTTAACGGTTAATTGTGAATCGAATTCGATTCGTTGTTAATATCGTTAAGTTTGTTTGATATTGAAATTGTAACATGCTGTCCGAAATTGTTAGTCACTGCTTTGTCGGATTTGTTTGTCGATTACGCATATCGTAATCGGCTAATCGAATAATATAGAATATGTGTTAGCGTCGATTAGCGTCGTCGATTAGTTAGCTTCATTTTCCTTGTTTCCTTTGCTTTGGCCGAGAATCACTGTTTCATTGAATTGCCAATTCTAAAGTCTTGTTTTGTCTATTTGATTACCAATGTGGTTGAATACAGGTTCGCGTCGATTAGCGTCGTTGAACATTTAGTTTCGTATTTGCTTCATTTTTTCTTCTTCTCTCGGCTTAAGTGTTGAAGAATGAAAAAATTTTTGTTCATCAATTGTGTGTTATTGATTGTGTTTGTTGTAATCGACTATACGAATGTCGTTGATTAGGTTCGTCGTTTCGTTTGTTAGAACACTAGAGCCACAAATCCGGCATTGGCCGAGATTCATTGATTCACTGTTGAATTGAATTAAGTTTGTTTGGTTGATTTTAGTTTATAAGTTAACTGCTGATAGTTGTTTTAACTTAAAATCTGAAAGCCAACAATAGTTTGTCTAAGAGGTGTAGTGCACATGGGAACTATGTCACATGTCTTGAACAGAAAGGATAGGCTTGCCAATACACCTTTTCATTTTAAAAATAGGATTGGACAGAGAGTTGTCATGATTAGTTCTTAGTGTGTTAAGCCCTTGTGAATGCTCTTTTGAGCTGGAAAATAAAAGGCACATGGGAGGGTGATTTAGAGGTTCAAAGAGAGGCATGTGCAAGGAATATTTGATAGGTTTTGAGGATTGTTTTTGGCCTATAAAAGGCAGAGAGTACACTGGCAGTACACAGACATTGAGAGCTAAAATCACTTGAGAGAATTCTAAGGAAGAAACAGATAGAAACTCTCTGGAAGATACTCTCTGAAAACACACACAGTGAGAACACACAGATTCGAGAGAAAACATATTTTTTCAGACAGACATACACTCTTAGACAGATTTGAGAAAATACACATAAGCAGTTTCTTTAGCTTGAATTAAGTTTGATTCGTGTTTCAGTTCATAAAGCCCTATTTCTTAATTCACTTAAGCACTGTTCTGTTTGCTTGTTTGGGTTTTGAATTCCCTGCTTTTGTTGCAAACCACTTCTGGGATTTCTGTTCGTCTTTTGGCTGTTGGTTCTCTCGGATTCTTGTTGGGATTTGCTGCTGCTGTTGTTTGTTGTTTCGCTTACTGTTTGAATAGCTCACTGATCTCTCTCCTTGCTTTCGAATTCCAGGTACATTTTCCTTCATGTAACTCTGTTTGGTTGTGGAAATAATTGAAGAAAAACGAATTAACCATGAGGAAATTGAAACATGAAATGTATTTCAGTTCATTAGAATGATTCTACTTATTCTTTTATAGTTCTCAATTGCTTACAGTTTAAAGCTTTGTTGTTCGGAGTGGCAGTTTCAATAAACCATGTTTGTATTTGGACATTATTAGTTTAACGAAGACTGCCTTTTAGTCATGATGCTTGTATTGTTACCTATTGGAAGCATGTTTTATTTTAATTGATTGTTAATAATTTGAATGTATTTGGAGTTGGAAACAAGGTGGCCAAGTCCTAGTGAAATGAATGGTATTTCATTACATGTTTTAGGATTTTAATTGAACTTCAAATGTTGCCAAGTTTAAAACACATGTAATTTAGTAATATAGGTTTTTTTTGACAAGTTCCTTTTTTAGAAGTAAGATTATCTTTATTTTATCTCTTACATAAAGATAAATGTTGAACCTATCCAAATGCTATTAAACATCCGTCGAATTTTTGCATGATAGTTTATATAACACGAGACTCCGCTCATCAATTTATTTGCTTTAGGATAACACTACTAGCGATTCGTATAAGAGGCCTTTATTATCAGTTAATGTCAAACCTTCAGTCCCGTAGCGCTACCATGGAAACTCAATTGTTGTCAATATATGTTTAATATACTATTGTGGTTGTAAAGTTGTTCATATGACTAGGCTACTTCATAGAAATAAATATGGGCCATTCCCATTTAAATCTAAAATGCAAAGTTTAACAGGTTAAAGCGGTTTGAAATTGATTAACAGCATATAATTTATAAACATGTATAAAAATCAGATAATTTTTAGCCATTTATAATAATTGAAGCAACCGTGCTAGAACCACGGGATCCGGGGGTGCCTAACACCTTCCCTCGGGTCAACAGAATTCCTTACTTAGAATTTCTGGTTCGCAGACTTCATTTGGAAAGTCGAAAGTTTCCACGATTCGGGATTTAAATAAATCGGTGACTTGGAACACCTTAATTTATTCCAAGTGGCGACTCTGAAACAAATAGAATAATCCCGTTTCGAATATTGTCACTTAAATTGGAAAAACTCCCTCACGCTTCTATCCTTCGGGGTAAGGGGCGCGCCAAAAGGAGGTGTGACAGCTCTGGCGACTTTGCTGGGGATAAAAACCCAGAACCACTGGTTCGGGGTTTAAGAATTCGAGCTTTGAATAATTATTTTATTTGGCTTATTTATTATCTGATTTTATTACATGTTTATATTTGATATGCTAAATGTTGCTTTACCACTTTGATATTTTGTGAACTGTATATAAATTGTGCCGATACCCATTTTTTTTTCTCTTCTGAGTCTTTTGAAATATAATACCGGGCATTTGCTTGACATAGCCCGTTTTTCTCAAGATAGCTGTGGTGCTTGGCATCCGGTGAAGGATTTTGTAGTCACACATGTTTAGGCGGAGAGTTTTTGTCAATTAAGCCGGAAAGCCATGCTACCGGTGCACTGACACTCTTCGGCTCGAGTTGTCCGCTCGAGTTAAAAGCCAGTCTAGACACTTTTCCAACAGGATGATGACTTAGAATAACAAGACCTTATGCCGGATCCCCGATAGGAACATTTATTTGCATCATGTGCATATTTGACTTAGGAGGCTCAACACAGGGGTTGGGCCTGTCTAGGACAGGTGTACCTGAAACAAAAAGACCAACTTGTTGCATCTTTTGTGCATTTATTTGTTTCGATCTTACATGCCGACCGGTTTGTTAAAAAAGAGGAAGAAGTGGAAAACGTCGGGGTATATAGTTAAAATAATTTTATGAAAATAGTTAGTTCTTTGAAAATAAATTCTGAAAAAAAAAATGCAAAAAATAATAAAAAAAAAATAAAATAAAAATTCCAAACTAAATTTTCTTAATTTTATGAAAATAGTTAATTCTTTGAAAATAAATTCTGAAAAATTGCAAAAATTCCAAATTAAATTTTCTTAATTTTATGAAAATAGTTAATTCTTTGAAAATAAATTCTGAAAAAAAAATTCCAAATAAATTTTCTTAATTTTACAAAAATAGTTTAGTTTCTTTGAAAATAAATTTCCAAATAAATTTTCTTAGTTCCTTTGAAAGTAATTTGTTTTAGAAATGTTGTTTAAAAAATAGTTCGTTTTCTTTTCTTAAAATAATTTAGTTCTTTTATTTTCGAACTACGCAAGTTTGATTCTCACCAAACATGAGATACGTAGGCAACCCATATCGGGCTCAACTAATACTGATTTTTTTTTAAGGAAAAACAATAATAAAAAAATATTAGAATTAGGATTTTTGTTCTTAGTCGAGAGTTAGGAAAATTTTGCAAAAATAGCCAAACGCCTCAAAAGGGGCGCCGGAGGACTAATTTCGCAAAACGAAATATAGACATCACACTGGTATCCTGTTATACAGCCTTCAAATCTTCTTCAAGTGCTGAAAGGCCGTATTAACAAGATTCGTTTTTATATAAAAAAAAAAAAAAAAAAAAAAAAAAAAAATCTTAAATCCATTTTTTATCTTTTCTAGGATCAGCATGACTTCCTCGCAACGAATCGGCCAGAAAAGGGTGAGAGACGAAATGCCACCTATGTTCATGGTCCAGGACAAAACCCCGGATCGGCTCCGTAAATGGTGGACTAGTTTTTCAGCTTGGGAAAGAAATCAAGTTCACAAGCACCTCAAGTTTCTTCCGGACATCATGATGATAAAACCGGATAAAAATGTGATCAGAGCTTTAGTGAGTTTTTGGGACTCAACAAGCAATGTGTTCAAATTTCGGGATTGTGAAATGACACCCACTTTGGAAGAATTGGGCGGACTCACAGGGCTCGGAAGAGATTTGCACAAGATGAGGCCTGCAGCTCCTAGGCGGATAAGTGTGAACAACTTCTTGAAAAAGCTATGTCTCCGGCGGGTTCCCCTCGGTTGTCTGGAGAACGGTTGGGTGCCACTAGATTATCTCTACGACAGATTTGGTGACAAGGAAGGGTTTGGGAAATTCTCAAACGTCGAATTTGTTAACCAGCTAAATTATGACGCCCGGGGAGATTTAAGAATCTATGCTTTCATGATCGCTTTTTTGGGAACCATGGTTTTTCCCGAACGTGGTGGACGCATCAGAATCCGTTTAGCTGCGGTGGTCTCATATCTACAGAGTAACGAGGAACACACTGTTCTTCCGATGATACTAGGAGACATCTTCCGGGCCTTAACTCGGTGCCAAGAAGGACAAGACTATTTTGAGGGTTGCAATATTTTATTACAAATGTGGTTTATAGAGCACCTCTACCATCACCCAATTGTGATAAACTTCAAAGCGGATTGGCTGAATTATATTCGTTGTCATACAAACAGAGCCGCCCGTTGTAACCTTCCAGAAGACTTGGGGACTTGGCAAGAACTCCTCAACTCTTTGAGAGCCGATCAACTTACCTGGAATTATTATTGGTTCCCTTCCGCCAAAATCATGCATATGTCGACATACCGCCCATTCTACATATTAATGGGTTTCAGGGGTTTCCAACCATATGCCCCGCTACGTGTCATGCGGCAGCTGGGAAGAGAACAGAAAAAGGCCCCAATTGAGGATATGCGATCATTTGTATGGGAATTTGTGACAGAAGAGACCCCGAGGGAGACTTATGCACAGAAGGTTTGGTTCGGTAGTCGACTCTCCGACATCAACGAAATGGTTGCCGACCGGGAACGGGGAGAAGTGAGTCTCGCTTATCTTGAATGGTTCCACAACCAACCAATACCGGAGCAAAGGTCAGAAAGGTCAGTGAAGTATGCCGTCGATTGGGAGAGAGAAATAGAAGCCAGAGTTAGAGAGGCTGAGCATGAGACAGCACAAAATTTCCAATCTTGCATCAACACTTTAAAAGAAGACAAAGGAATCCTGGAAGCAGCCATGGACATACAACAGGCCGACTTCGATCGGGAAAGGGCCGGTTGGGAGCAGGAAAGAGAAGCACTCCAAACTCGAATTCAAGAGATGCAATTGGCCGCAGAAAGGTCAAGGAGGAGTCGGAGTGATCAAATGCTGATAAACGATTTGGAAAGAAAAGCCTTTGAACACCAAGAAGACTTGGAGAAGGCAAAAGCGGCTTTGGTTGCAATCCGAACAAAATGGAAGAGAGCGGCCCACCAAGAAGAACTCCGTCTACAACAAGTAGAGAAAGACTATGATGCAATCATCGTTGATTTGAGAAAAGCAAATGCCACTCTTAAAGAGCGAACTCTCAGGCAAGTCCAGGATGCTAAAGCAGATAGAGACCGTTGTCACAACTTGATGGCACGGATGGAAAGACAAATAGATAGGCTCTTGGACCATGTCTCCGGCAACTCTCAAGTATTAGGGGCAAAGAACGGGCACATAGGGCAGCTGCTCAGAGAAAAAGACATAATCAGAACCAGGATCAATGAGATCGGGCACTACATTACTATGAAGTGTTTGAACTGCGAACAAGTACCTCGGCCTGCCCTCTTTTCTTCAATCATGGAATGTGTCCACCAGGTCATGGCAGAATTGGGAAGTATACAGAAAGATCTCACCCCAAGAACTGCAGCAAGGCCAAACAGCGCCCCCCGGGTGCAAAGATTCGAGGCGTTGGAACATGCTTAGGAGAGTCTTTTGTTTTAGAGTCCGTTTGTCCTTTTACAAGTTTTTCTCCATTGTTGTATTTTGCAAGTTGTTTCAAGTTTTAAGTTTGTTGAAATAAAATTCATGAACACTTCATCTTATGTCTATTGTTTCCGAACTACGCTCGGTCTGATTCATGCGGGGACATGATACGTAGGCAATCCACATAAGATTCGACCATCACTAAAAAATAAATAAATAAAAATAAAAATGAAAAAAAAAGGAAATGAAAAAAAAAGGGGGGGGGGGAAAGAAGTTAAGAGAAAAAGAAGATCGATACAAACCGGAATGACGCATCGCAAGCGAATACATGTAGCAACATTGTCACCTGTATAAGTGCATCACACCCAACGTGAGATTACTTATCTGTTATGTTGTTTCGGACTAACCGTTTGTTTGCCAAAATCCAGGTTTTAGTAAAAGTGGTTGACTTTGCGGTAATCTGGCACCACACTCGTACTTCACAAGGTCCAAAGGAAAAGTTCGGCAGCCTGAAAGTACTCATTCCTATTTTACTAGATCAAAAAAGGGTGTCGACATGTCTTCAGAAATGCCTTTAGCAACCATTCCCGTTTCAGAGGAAAGCTCATTGACAACCATCCCGGCTACTGAGTCGGCAGCTTTGGAAGAGAATAGAATGCTGCGTTGCCGCATGCTCGAGATGTTGGACGATTGGAACAACGGGAAAGAGCCCCCGAGTCTGGTCCCTGGGTTCCCTGAAATTCTTCTCAGGTCGAGCGGTATTTCAAATACCCCCATCAATTACCCGCCTACTCTGTTCGGGTATTCCAATGCTACAAACCTCTCTGAATCACCCTCCACATCCCATCCTCGGGTAGCACCACATGATACATCCGCAAGAACGTCCGTTGAATTGCCAGTTCCAATCACAACACGCCCCACCGCACACGCTCCTTTCTTCGACTCCTCATCCTTTACATTCCCAGCGCCACCGCTCACACGGGACCATACACAGGTTGCAGCCAATACATATTCTCAGCCACCTCGATATGAGTTCCTTCCGAGCCAAAATCCAAAGACCCCCGAGCAGGATGAGATGGCAAAAAGAATGAGGAGTTTGGAACAAAGCTTTAAGAACATGCAAGGTATGAGTGGACAGAAGAGTGTATCTTACGCCGATCTGTGCATGTTCCCGCACGTCCATTTGCCATCAGGTTTTAAGACACCAAAGTTCGAAAAGTACGACGGACATGGCGACCCCATTGCTCATTTGAAGAAATACTGTAATCAATTGAGGGGCGCCGGCGGCAGAGAAGAATTGTTGATGGCATACTTCGGAGAGAGTTTGGTCGGAATAGCATCGGAGTGGTACATGGATCAAGACATATCTCGATGGCACATCTGGGATGATCTGGCCAGAGATTTTGTAAAACAATTCCAATACAACATCGATATTGCGCCGGACGGGAATTCTCTATCGAACTTAAAAAAGAAGCCCTCAGAAAGCTTCAGAGAATATGCCATCAAGTGGCGAGAGCAAGCGTCCAGGGTGAAACCCCCCATGGACGAAATTGAAATGGTCACGACTTTTCTCCAAGCTCAAGAGCCCGATTACTTCCAAAATATGATGTCGGCGATGGGAAAACCTTTCGCCGAAGCTATCAAGATCGGAGAAATGGTAGAAAATGGCTTGAAAACAGGGCGAATTTTGAGCCAAGCGGCCATTCGGGCAACTTCCCAAGCCATTCAAGGCGGGTCTGGAGGGATGCCCCGAAGCAAGAAGAAAGAAGAATCTGCTATGGCAGCGGCAGAGGACAGGAGATATCGAACCTCAAGGCAGGTATTCTCCGACAGGGTCCCCCAACATTACTATCCACATCACGGCATGGCTTATGCTCCTCCGCCTCCACCCTATGCGGTCATGAACATTCAACCTCAGGCACGGCCACAGCCACCAGCCAACAGGAATCCACCTCCATTCCAGAGAAACCAACCTCCTTACCCAAACCAGTATAATCCACGGCCAAATAACGCTCGCCGCCGTGAGCAACCCAAAACGAGCTTTACACCGATTGGGGAGCCGTATTCCACTCTTTTCCCAAAACTCAGGCAAGAAAACCTATTGCAGCCTGTTCCGCAGAACAGGCAGAATCCAGACTCTCCTGCCTACTAGAGGGGGATATATTGTGCATATCATTCAGGTGTTGAAGGACACAGTACTGACAATTGTTGGACGTTAAAGAAGGTAGTGCAAGAATTGATCAATCAAGGGAGGATCGTCTTCGCAGATGAAGACATCCCAAATGTGACAAACAACCCATTACCAGCCCACAACAACGGACCGGTGATTGGGATGATTTGTGACGACAAAGAATTTGACCCAGCTTTGAAAGCGATAATCGCCATCGCCAACATAGAGAAGCGTCCTGAGGCTACCCCGAAACAAGAGAAAATGGGGAAAAAGGTTGAAGTTCTTGAAACCAAATCCGAAAAGACGATTGAATTGAAAGCATCGTCTCGGAAGGGCGGAGTCCTTTACCTCCCACGAGGTAGAGTGGAAAAACCATTGTCCATAGGTGCCCCCAAGAAGTTCCATTTAAAGAGAGAAACATCAATGTATGTACCAAAGGGAACTTATGTAGCTCGAAAACCAGATGAACCTGTGGTTATTGCACGCGTGCAACAAAAACCAATGACAGATCCATCCGCAGTACCCTGGAGCTACCAACGAACGCTTGTTATGCGCAAAGGGAAAGAGATCGTGGGAAATTCATCTGAGAGTGTCTTAGGACAGAAGTACTTAAACACACAGGAGGTAAATAACGCCACACAAAGGCGTTTCCCGTCGAAGAAACTTGTAAGTGCTGAAGAGGCAGAGGTCTTTTTTCAAAAGATGCAAATGCCTGATTATGAGGTGATAGACCAGCTGCGTAAATGCCCAGAGCAGGTGTCGATGTTGTCCCTTCTAATGAAGTCTGCTGAACATCAAAAGGTCTTGCTAAAAGCTTTGAATGAGGCATACGTGCCTATTGAGACTTCATCCGAACAACTTGAAAGGATGACAGAAAGATTCTTCGCAATCAATCAGATTTCCTTCAGTAAAGCTGATTTGCCTTTGGAGGGTGCCGCCCACAACAAAGCTTTGCATTTGACTGTCAAAAGCGAAGGCTACTATATGAAGAGGGTCATGGTTGATGGGGGTTCGGGGGTGGACATATGCCCACTTTCCACTTTAGGCCGCATAGGAATCGGAGCTGAAAGGATTCGGCCTAACAACATATGTGTGCGAGCTTTTGACGGTGTGAAAAGAGATACTGTCGGAGAGATTGATGTAATTATGACCATCGGCCCGGTGGACTTCGAAGTGACATTCCAAGTTTTGGATATGGACACTTCTTACAATTTTCTTCTAGGGAGACCATGGATTCATGCGGCCGGAGCTGTGCCCTCTACCCTCCATCAGATGTTGAAATTTGAGCACAAGGGACAAGAGATCGTGGTCCACGGGGAAGATGAGCAATCAATTTACCGAGATCCATCCATACCTTGCTTGGAAGCGGAAGCGGGAAGCGAAAACATTGTCTATCAAGCTTTCGAGATTGTGTTGGCGGATCAACACGAAGAAGGGAACCCTCTCCCCCAACCTTTTTTGTCTAATGCCTCCATCATGGTGGCGAAAGAAATGATTAAACATGGCTTCCGGCCAGGAAAAGGTTTGGGGAAGTCCCTACAAGGAGTGCCGAAGCTGATAACTTTACCTGTAGCTGAAAAGTTTTTCGGAGTGGGCTTTCGCCCAACCCCTGAAGATGAAAGATGGGCCAAAAAGAGAAAGGAGAAAGGATGGGTTCTGCCGCAACCATTGCCGCATCTGTACCAAACTTTTGTCCGACCAAGGTACAGTGAAGAAGAAGAAGACGAGGTCTTTACGGCGGAGGAAATTGAAGACATATGTGGGGCCATGAGGCAAATGCTCTATGATGTTAATATGGTCCAATCGGGAGAAGGAACAAGCACCGCTGAGGTGCTGTATGTGGGCCCTGAAGCTAAATTGCAAAATTGGAAAGCCACACCCTTCCCAATCAGGCGGGAGTTCCGGTAGATTTGTCCTGTCGTTTTTCCTTCATCACAAGTTACTTCAGGACGTAGCTTGGATGTTTTGCTTTGTTTTCTTGTATTTTTTGTTTCCCCAATGTAATTTCGTTTGTTTTTCAGAAAATTCCAAGAAAATAAAATAAATATTTCCTTACTTTTGCACTCTTTCTAATTTTGTTATTTATTCTTCCTTTTCAGTCCTAATAATGCGGCTTTAAATAACATGACATGCTTGCGGAACTCATGCTCAAATCCGAACATGCCACCTAATCTGGAAATAATGAACCAAGAACCGGAATACGATGAAGACGAGGCTTTTAGGGAAATAAATCGAGAATTGGAACATTTCGAGAATAAACCTAAGCCAAACTTGAATGACACCGAACCAGTTAATTTGGGAACTGATGAAGAGGTCCGAGAGACCAAGATAAGCATCCACACAGATGAGAAAACACGAGATGCAATAATCCAACTCTTGTTTGAATTTAAAGACGTGTTTGCTTGGTCTTACGATGATATGCCAGGATTAGGAGCTGATCTAGTGGTGCACAAATTACCAATCTACCCTGACTGTCGCCCAGTGCAACAGAAGCAAAGAAAGTTCAAGACTGACATCAGTGATAAAATCAAAGAAGAAATCACTAAGCAGTTGAAAACGGGGTAATCCGAGTGGTACAATACACCACGTGGTTGGCTAATGTTGTGCCCGTGCCAAAGAAGGACGGAAAAACTCGAGTATGTGTTGACTACCGAGATTTAAATAAAGCGAGTCCTAAAGATAACTTTCCTTTACCGAACATCCACATCCTTGTTGATAACTGTGCCAAACATGAGATACAGTCGTTTGTGGATTGTTATGCGGGATATCATCAAGTGTTGATGGATGAAGAGGACGCCGAGAAGACTGCTTTTACCACACCTTGGGGGACTTACTGTTACAGAGTCATGCCATTCGGTTTGAAAAACGCAGGAGCAACATACATGAGAGTTATGACTGCCATTTTCCACGACATGATGCATCGGGAAATAGAGGTGTACGTGGACGATGTGATCATCAAATCCAGAACTCAAGGCGATCATGTGCGAGACTTGAGGAAATTCTTTGAGAGGTTGCGGAAGTACGATTTGAAGCTGAATCCGGCCAAATGCGCTTTTGGAGTCCCGTCAGGTAAACTTTTGGGTTTCATAGTCAGTAGAAGAGGTATTGAATTAGATCCCACAAAGATAAAATCCATCGGGGATTTACCTCCTCCCAGAACAAAGAAAGATGTAATGAGTCTTCTGGGCCGACTAAACTACATCAGTAGGTTCATCGCTCAGTTGACTTCCACATGTGAACCCATATTCAAGTTGTTGAAGAAAGACGCTGCAATCAAATGGACAACCGAATGCCAAGAAGCTTTTGACAAGATCAAAGAATATTTGTCAAACCCTCCAGTCTTAGTCCCGCCAGAGCCAGGGAGACCTCTTTTCTTGTATTTAACAGTCTTGGAAAATCCTTAGTAGTTCGTTGTGAGCACGTGATTTTTGCCTTACTTGAGAAGTACTCCCGGAAAATTCAAAAATAAAAATAGTTTCGTGTTGGGTATGATTTTTGTGATTTTTGTGTTATTTTTATCTTTTGTGTGCACGTTTATTTATTTAAATTAAAAAATATAAAAAAAAAATATATATGCTAAGTTTTGCATTTTTCAGCGTTTGATATCGAAGTCATGTGATTTACATTTTTGGGTGATATGTAATCGTGTGCGTTAATTGTAGTAAAAAACAGCGGTGTTATAGGTTGGTATATATACATATGTGTGTATATATATATATATGTATGTATATATACATATATATATATATACATACACACATGTACATAATACATCATGAAGATCCGAGTTGGGCCAATTTTAGTCTAAAAGTCAGGCCCAAGTGAATTGTTTCTGATCTGGCCCAAGTATCCGTCCAGTTTCAGCCGGTAACGTTTGATCCGGACCGTTGGATTTTATTATCCAACGGCCCAGATTAATCCGTTAATTCCAAAATTCAGCCAGCTTAGGACTTAACCAAACGGCACCGTTTGGTTTAAGTGAGAGGATCCTGATCGTTGATCAAGTTTGATCCAACGATCAGGATTTAACTACTCAAAATGTATATAAACCCATTTCCATACCCCGCCCCCCCAAGCCAGACCCCCCCTTCTCCCTTCGTCTCCCAAAGGTCCTTAGAGACCAGGCGTAACGCCGCCGTCCGCCACCTTGCGCCGCTTGCCGGAAATCGCCTCACGGCGGTTCCGGTAGGCCAATCGAACCCAAACCAACGCCAAAACCTTCCCCTTACCTTCCCCATCACGATCCCAGCTTCCATTAACCTCGAATCTTGCCGGAGCTCCTCGAATCTTCATTTGAAGATTCGAGTCAACTCGAACTTACGCCAAATCACCCCAAACTCACCCCAAACCCTCCCCGTACCTCCCTCATACCCACGCTAACCTTGGTTTGCTTCGAATCTAACCAGAAATACAAAAGCCCCAAATCCCGCCTTCAAGAACCCTAGAATTCGAAAACTAGGGATTTGGTCGGAATTAAAGCAAATTGAAGATAATAGATTTTAATTGGAAGGTTTTCGTTCGAAAATATTTCAATTAAAATCTATTAACTTCAAAAGAAGGCAATTTCAAGTCTCCTCGAGCCCAAGTCCGTGCGTTTTCATTTCTCTTCTCACTGTTTAAGGTACCTTTCTGTCTATTTCCGATTTTTATCTATTAGTATAAGTGTCTATTGATTCCATTCTTTTAGTTAAGTTAGCTACTTTCTCTGTTTTCGTTTCTCCTCCTAATCAAGACCTTTTTATTTGGTCAAATCATTTTCTTTCTGATATGTTCGGCTCATTGTTGTTATTGTGATTACATTGTGTTCAATCTAGTTAAATTCGTCGAATAGTTGACTCGGATTGTTGCCCCCTGATTCTGCCCCTAGGCATAAGTTGAATATCGATTATTCGTTGTCGATTATATAGCTCGTAATTGATTAAACGAATGTCGCCATCTAATTGCGTAGGTTTGATTATTTGAAATTCTGGATAGTTGATTAAGCTATTGAATCGAATTGGGGTGCTGTGTGATTTGAAATTGAAATAGGTTTAGGATAAATTGGTTATAGCTGAATTGGGACCATATGGTTTAGAGTTAATTCAAATAAACCTGGCCAGCATGTTGGAGGGACTGTCAGTAGGTTTGTTTATCACTGTGTGTGCAGTGTAATTGGAAAACATAAGTAACATGGGAGCTATCTGGCAGGGTAAGGGGTTTTGAATAGAAAAACAGGTTACTAGTACGCTTTTGGATTAAAAAAATGAGATTTAAACATTAAGTGATGGGTTGGGCAGAGAATATTAGGGCAAGAAGTTTATTTTACATTCTTAAGTGCTCTTAAGAGCTGGACAGTCAGTACATATGTGGAGGTTAAGCAGGCTGGCCTGGCCTTTAGTTTTGGTTATAAATAGATAGACACATTTAGAGAAAAGGCGGATTATAGAGGGAGATTGGAGAGCATCCTGGAGAAGCAAAAACAGTAGCATATTCGTAAACACTTGAGAGGATATACATAGAGAGGTTGGAGAGTACACTGAGAGTGACAAAAAGTCACTGTTTCATTGGTTCTTAGTCACTGTTGGTTGAGTATTTGGCCATTGTTGTAGTGTTGGTTCTTTGTTAGTCGAGTGTTGCTGCCTGGGCTTGCTGTGTGGGGGCTGTTGGTCTCTTAGTTGTGGTTGTCTTTGCTGTTACTTCTTAGCTCTCATGCTATTGTTGTTGGTTTGCTTCACTGGTGGGATTTTGGTGCTGTGATTGCCTCTTGGCTTTTGTTTTTGTTCTATCTCCTGGTTGTTGCCTGGTGCTGTTTGTTGTTGGTGTGTCGATTGGTTGTTAATCCTGCTGTTGGGATTGTGGTTGGCCACTGGTTGCTGTTATTATCTTGGTTGTTGCTGTTGCTGTGTATATAGTGGCAGTGACTGCCACTGATTGTTGTTGATCTGCTGTCTGCTGTGTTTCACCGGCTTAACTGATCTACATTCTTTTGCTTTGACAATTTCCAGGTATTTCACTACTGCTTGAAGTTGTAGACATGAATGGAAGCAATGAAACTTAGCTTATTGTTTATCATATCCTTTTAGCCCATGTTAAAACTTAGTTGAATACATGTGTACTCATTAAGGAGAGCCCGAATATGTAATAAGCTGTATGTGTTGTAACTGTGTTAACTTCATGTTTCCCTAGCCTGTTGTAGTAGAAATGGTCCATTGGAAACACATTATGCGATAGATAGATGAATCAGTGAAATACATATTGTTATAGGTGTCAATTTGTTCAAGTTAAAAGTGTATAATAAACATCCGGTGTAGAAATAAATAGAGGCATAATGATGGTAGTTTGGTCGAAAGTTATGAATTAGTAAGTACCACGCTCAATGTTCAAGTAGTTAATTGTAACAATAAGCGTGTAAATCCTGTTTTGTCTATAGCTTGTTAAAAAGGGGAATCAGGACGATTGATGTATCACTCCGTTGCTATTAGATTATCAGTATACTTTAGCTCGTGTATGTCTACTATGATCTAGATCCTTTACACGAAAGCTGGTTATCAATTTGATTAGATTAAAATCGGAAACATGTTCAATATTCTTTTCTTAAATAAAACAAAAGTTTTCTGTTGACTAAATTAGCTTAGCTAATTTGAATAGAAATCGAAGTTTAAGTAGTCTAAGAGCATAGTAAAGAGGAAATCGTCTTCTGGCGTTCAATTTTGAGTCGGGGCTCTATTGAATGGCCCAAATAAAAGAAAATATCAAACTAGTAGGAAATGATAAACGATTAACATTTTCTTTATTAGAGACAAACAAAAATAGAGAATCATAGTTCGCTTCGAGGTTGCCCTTTAAATAAAATGATGAGACGGGCCTCGCCGCATTACACACAGAATTGCGGGGTCCTCAATTAATTATTACAAAAACCTTAGACTTGGAAGGACCGTCTAGTGAATTTCACGGTCCTTTTCTCAAAGTAAATAGACGATAGACTCTTTAGGCACGACTTGAACTAAAAATTACTTTCCTGAATACGGGTGTGCATTTATGTGACCCAGATCTTACTCTCGGCGAAACTGAAATACATTAGAGTCGCAGGCGTACTGGTTACGGTGCGGCTCGAAATGTGTTTTCGTAACGTCGCAATTCTTCTAAAATTAAAGCGGAGCATTAAAAGCACATAGTTAAAATATATAAAGAAATCAGATAAGAGTAAAAATTGCAGTTGAGCAACCGTGCTAAAACCACGGAATCCGGGAGTGCCTAACACCTTCTCCCGGGTTAACAGAATTCCTTATCCGGATTTCTAGTGTCGCTGACTGTATTACGGAGTCATAAATTTCCTCGGTTCGGGATTAAACCGGTGACTTGGGACACCATTATTTTCCTAAGTGGCGACTCTGAATTAATTAAATAAATCCCGTTTCGATTGTCCTTTAATTGGAAAAACTCCCTCGTGCCCTCGCGTGCGCGTAAAAAGGAGGTGTGACAGCTCTGGCGACTCTGCTGGGGAAAAACCTCGAACTTCGGTTCGGGGTCTAAGAACTCGAGCTCATTTAAATTGTTATTTTGTCTATATCTGATTTTATTACATGTTTAATTAATGTGCTACATGTCTACCGCTTTGATATTAGTTGTACTGTATATACAAACTGCTATATATTTACCGCTTTGATATTGCGTGAACTGTATATAAAACTGTGCCGAAAACCCGTCTCTTCTTATCCCCGGGGATGTGCTTACTGGTTGAGACTCCCCTTTCTGTCAGTGTCAATACCAAAGTAAGAAAAGAGGCAGGATAAGTTACAAAGCCGGACGATCCCGCGGGTCCCGGTACGTAGCTCCCTCCTCAAATCCGAGTCGTCTGCTCGGGTACACGGTCTAGTACCATTGAAAAGCATCAGGATATTGAGCCTAGATTCAGGACGTTTATTTGCATCATCTCTGACTTAGGGGACTCAACACAGGGGTTGGGTCCGTCTAGGACAGGTAACCTGAAAGGAAAGACCATCTTGCCATATCATATTTGTTGTGAGCATTTATTTAGACTGACATGCTGACCGGGGTTCCTTTAAATACCGAAGAAAAAGAAAAACACGAAAGGAAATAGTATGGGGAAGTAAATATCTTTCAGAAAAATACAAAAAAAAAAAAAAAAAAAAAAAAAAAAAAAAAAATATGTTTCACCAACAAGTCCACGAATTTAGTTTGCCAATAAAAGACGGCAGAAGATTGACTTTGCCGAAAAATGGGTTTTTGACAAAATGTGTTTTTGACAGTCAATAAAGGAAAGATAGTTGTTTTGACGGACCGAACTACGCGAGTTTGATTCTCACCGAGTGTGAGATACGTAGGCAACCTCTAAACGGGTCCAACTCCCATATATTTCAAAATTAGTTTTAATGGCGGAATGCCAAGACATTTAATTTTGCCTTAACAACCACTCTTTCTTACCAGTCAAATCCTGAGGCCCGTTTCGTTTTTCAGAAAAGATAGTTTTGGGACAAATAAAAATTTCGTTTTCATCTAAGAATTACCTTAAATAAATGTGCAGAATGAGCACGAGTCAGAATACAACCGAAGCTATCATAAACAAGGTCCCCTTAAGTTTGCATAGGTGGTGGAGCGACTTGGGCGAGCAAGGACAAGATGCCGTTAAGTTGTACTTGGGAGATCTAGTAGGGCTGCTAAAAATTCCCCCGAGAGGAGACATCATACGAGCTTTGATCTCGTTCTGGGATCCGGCACACAATGTGTTCCACTTTTCAGACTTTGAACTCACACCAACACTGGAAGAATTAGCCGGATATGTCGGAAGACCAAAAGTCCCGATGAGGGAACAATACCTTATTGCACCAAGGGTAGTGACGGTACATCGGTTTTTGGATACGGTAAAGATCCGCAGAACTGTACACAACCCAGACTTATCAGAAGGGTTCTGCACTTTGGCATTTCTGTATGACAAATATGGTCACTATGGGGGCTTCAACAAACACGAAAGCAAAATCTGCAGCGGGGACAATCGATTAAAATGGGAGGAGCATAGACGCATCGCCTTCATGATAGCTTTCCTAGGTTCATTGATATTTCCTAGAAAGGATGGGAACATCAACATACATGTGGCAGGGGTCGTCAGTACTTTGATGAAACAGAACAACAGTACTTTGGCTCCCATGATAATATCAGACATCTTTCGTGCACTCACCATCTGCAAAGCGGGAGGGACTTTCTTTGAAGCATGCAATGTATTGCTCCAAATGTGGATGACCGATCACTTATGCCGCCATCCGCAATTTATGAGGTATAGTTCACCAAAGAAAACTTGTATAGAAGAATTTCCTGCGAGGGTTGAGGGATATGAGTTGCCAGAGGGGATCAGCGGATGGATACGACTTTTGCGTTCGACTACAGCCAGCGGAATAGAATGGACGTTTGGTTGGCTACCCGTGGAAGAAGTCATATATGCATCGGCCGCAGAATCGTACTTATTGCTAATGGGCCTCAACAGCATCCAGCCCTACGCACCAGGTCGAGTATTGAGACAGTTGGGACGATGCCAAATAATCCCGAAAGAAGAAGACCTCAGCCCGCATGTAGTTGAAATTGGACCAGGAGGACAGTTCCCTGAAGCACTGGTCCGAAAGATTTGGAGTGAGTGTCAGACATTAAAAATAGACACTCGGGTGCGAGATCGAGCTCGGGGCGAAGTATCGTCGGAATATCCCGCATGGTATAGTAGAGATCTGGAGCATCAAAGGCCCGCAAAAAGGCCTCACCTCAGGGAGTTTGCCTGGAGCGTCACGAGAACAATGGGACTGGTTGGCTAGAGAAGAAGCCTATAGAACAAAGATCAGCAGGATAGAACAACGGACCCAAGAACTCCAATTTGAAATGGATGTGCAAGCTGCCGCCAACGAAGGAGATAAAAAGAAGTTGGCACAAGAAAATGACTTCCTAAGAGCTCAAATCCAGCAAATGAAAAGGGATGCTGACAGACAGTTGAGGAGTCGGGCAGACGAAAAACTGATAAAGGGTCTGAAAAGCCGGGTTGCCGATGTCCAAAGAGAATTGGAAGAGTCTAAGGCCCAAACAGTGAGAATCCGAGCTAGCTGGAGAAAGGAGGCACATCAACATGCACTTCACCTACAACGGGTGGAAGAGGATTACACCGATATCGTCACCAGTTTAAGGGAAGCAAATGTTGTCCTCAGAGAACGGGTTTTCAAGCAAGCCCAAGATGCCAGAGCGGACCTCGACCGTTGCCACAATCTGATGGCTCGACTGCAAGAACAAATAGACAGGCTCTTAGACCAAGTCACCAACAACGCTCGAAGATTGGGGACGAAAAACCAGCAGATAGAGCGGCTACTCGGAGAAAGGGACATGATCAAGGACCGAATTGGAGAAATCGGGCACTATGTCACCATGAAGTGCCTAGCTTGTGAACGAATGCCCCGCGCCGACCTTTTCGCTTCAATTATGGGTTATGTTCATCGGATCATGGAAGAGCTGAGGGGACTACATAAGGACCTCACACCAAGGCCCGCGGCAAGGCCGAATGATGCCCCGCGGGCCCCCAGGGATTTTAGGGCATTAGATTTTTGATTAAAAAGTGTATTTTGAAATGTTGGCATTTTTATCTTTATTTTCCCAAGTCAAGCATTTTTCTTTTGTTTTTGCTGATTATTGTAAGACGTGTTTTGTAACTGCACGGTTTTTGATATAAAAGTTACTGAATTTTGCCACAATCTTGTTAACAGAACTACGCTCGGTCTGATTCACGCAAAAACGTGATACGTAGGCAATCCGCATAAGATTCGACCACCACTAAAAAGAAAGACAAGAATCCAAAGGCTAAATAACAATAAGGTTTGCAAAGATAGTCGAAAAAGAAAAAAAAAAAAAAGAAAAGAAAAGGAAAAAGAAAAAGAAAAAAGGGCCGGAATGACGCATGTTAAAGAGTACACGTAGAAAGGGTTATTTGGTTAGGTGCATTGCATCCAACGTGCTATAACATATCTGTCAAACTCGGTGAACTAACAAGTTTGTTGCGTGTTCCAGAAAGTTTAGCAGTTGGTTTGACAGAATATCCTGGCCAACCATCCCTACCGTACTAGATCCAAAGGACCAGTTACAGTAAGCATGTCGAGTTCTGGCAAGAGTCTCGAGGAAGAAAAGTCCGAGCTACAAATCATGAAGGAAGAAGTAGACCGGTTAAAACAACAGATAACAGAGATGCACCTGGCCTGGGCCAGGGAACAGTCTTCACCGAACCGCCCTACTCTCGCCTCAGCTTCGGAACATCCGCCCGTCGATCCTTCAACAAGCGCCCCGAGCTATCCATACTTTCAGGGGGAAAATCCATATGCCACCCACACTCCACCAGCCAAACCAAATTCTCCTCCAGCCACCCCTGTTTTTGTGGCACCTCCACCTGCTCCTCTGCAAAGGCCGGCCGTCGAGCCGCATGTTCAGATCCATGACAACTTTTACTATCCTCTAGAGCCTACTTTTAGGGCTCCTGAACCGCAATCACATACCCCTCACTGGGATAATCCGGCAGAACCGGAAAAGTACTTCCAAAGTTCAGAACATGAGGAAGTTATCAGAAAAGTTAAAAGCCTGGAGCAGTCCTTCAGGAACATGCACGGTTTAGGCAACCAGGTCAGCGTCGCCTATAAGGATCTGTGTCCATTTCCGGACGTCCAGTTGCCAGCAGGATTTAAAATGCCCAAATTCGACCTATACGAGGGGCATGGTGACCCGGTGGCCCACCTGCGGGGGTTTTGCAGTAAAATGAGAGGGGCCGGAGGACGGGACGAGCTTCTGATAGCCTACTTCGGCCAGAGTCCGGGAGGATCGGCGTTGGAGTGGTACACTAGACAGGATCCCAGTAGATGGTTTACGTGGGATGATTTGGCTCAAGCTTTTATCGGCCAGTTCCAATACAATCTTGAGATAATCCCCGACCGCCTATCATTGCTAAAATTAGAGAAGAAGCCTGCTGAAAGCTTCAGGGAATTTGGTTTCCGATGGAGGGAACAGGCGGCCAGGGTAGATCCGCCGATGAGAGAAAGCGAGATGGTGGACTACTTCTTGCAGACATTAGAGCCCACCTACTTCGGACATCTGGTAACGTCCATAGGCAAATCATTCACTGAGGTAATAAAAATGGGGGGTATGATCGAGGAGGGTTTAAAGGCCAACAAGATCATGAGTTACTCAGCACTGAAAGCCACCACGCAGGCTATCCAAAGCGGTACTGGAGGAGTACTGGGGAAGAAGAGGAGAGAGGAAGTTGCGGCCGTCGAGTCCGGGGCATGGTTCAAAAATAGAGGCCCCGCACCCCAATATAGCCCACCCCAGCCTCCCCACCAAAATTACCCCCACCACCCATATAGCTACCCGCAACATTATTATCCCGCACCTGATCCCCATTTTACGGTCCACCATGCACAATCCTATTCCGCACCTCCTGTTCATGCACCGTGGCGTGCGCCAAACCTTCAGAACAATCACCCACCCCCAAGAGCTTACAGAAACCCCTCGGGCGCGAGTTTCCGTCCGAACCAAGCATTCAGGGGCGACCGGGCGCCGAGGCCAAAGACTTTCACTCCCTTAGGAGAGTCTTACACCAGTCTGTTCCACCGGTTGAAGCAAGTAGGGTTGCTGAATCCGGTTGAAGCTAAGCTGCCAAACCCTCTTCCGAAGAACCTGGACCATTCGGTAAATTGTGCCTATTGCTCGGGATGTCCAGGACATGATACAGAAAAGTGTTGGAGGCTGAAGACGGCCATCCAGGAGCTCATTGACACCCGCAGGATCGAGGTCCAGACTCCAACAGAGCCCAACATCAATCAAAACCCGCTTCCAACTCATCATGAGACCCATATGATCGAGTTGGTACGGGCGGAGGAAGGAAAGGAGAAAGCCTCTCAGACTGTAATGATGATTAAGTCTAGCGGGGCAGGAACGAGAAAAGGGCCAAGCTTTGATGAGTCGCCCAGTTGCAAGAAAGACATACCAGGAGAGTCAGAAGCAGGAAAGGAAAGTGTGAACGAAGTACCGGCGAAACCGGCCAAGATAGTTGTACCAGGGGCAGCAATCAAGCCCATCTTGACAGTAGCAGGCGTTCGAATGGATCCTTTCATCATCCAGCCGGCAACACAGTTGCCAGTAACCGATAGCCGGGCTATCCCATGGAATTATGCTCGGATTACAACGACCTACAAAGGAAAGGAAGTGAAAGAGGAAGTTTGTGAAGCCCAAGGGTTGACCCGCTCGGGGAGATGTTTTGCCCCTGCGGAATTGAGGAAGACCACTCCGGCGGTATTGAAAAAGCCGGTCACTGATGAAGAAGCAGAAGAATTCTTGAAAAAGATGAAGCTGCATGACTACTCTGTCTTAGAGCAGTTGAAGAAGACTCCGGCGCAAATATCATTGCTATCCTTGCTGATACATTCTGAAGAACATCGGCAAGCATTGATGAAAGTCTTGAATGAGGCACATGTACCGGATAAAATCTCAGTGAGCCATTTGGAGAAGATCACCAATAGGATCTTCGAAGCAAATCGGATCACCTTCACCGATGACGAGTTGCCTGAGGAAGGCACCTGAGCATAACAGGGCTTTATATCTTACGGTGAAGTGTGAAGAGGCGGTGGTTACCAAAGTTCTTGTCGATAATGGTTCCAGCGCTAACATTTGTCCTCTCTCTACACTGGGCAAATTAAAAGTAGACATCGGCAGGGTACGCGAGAACAGGGTATGTGTTCGAGGATTCGACGGAGGAGGTAAAGCGTCGGTTGGTGACATAGTGCTAGTCTTGACAATTGGGCCAGTGGAGTTCACCATGGAATTCCAAGTGCTGGACATGGTGGTGTCGTATAACCTCCTAATAGGGCGACCATGGATTCATGCCGCAAGAGCAGTTCCATCCAGCTTACACCAGCTCGTCAAATTTGAATGGGACCAGCAGGAGATCGTCGTCCATGGAGAGAACGATCCACAATCAGGCACCATCATTCCCTTTGTTGAAACAGAAGAAGATGTCGGGCCGTGGGTGTATCAGGTCTGCGATGTGGTGTCCGCCCACCGAGTTCCGGAAGGGGAATGTATTCCCGGCGACCGAACAATTACTACGGATGTCATGGTGGCGCATGAAATGTTGCGACATGGTTTCGTACCCGGTAAAGGGCTAGGTGCATCTCTGCAAGGAATTATACAACCGGTATCAGTGGTCGAAAACTTGGGAACCTTCGGCTTAGGATTCCAGCCGACCTCAGAGGACATCCGGCAAGCAAAGAAGAGAAAGCAGAAGACATGGGTGCTCCCAAAGCCTGTTCCACGCCTTTCCCAATCTTTTGTCAGGTCCGGAGCAAGAGGACATCCAGCGCCAAAGATTCCCGGTCCTACGGTCGGGCCAGACGAAGAGTTCTTCAGGAAGTTCGAAAACCTATTCACAGATGTATGTATGCTCGAGGACGGTGAAGGATCTAGTCACGCCGAGATACAATTTGTGGGACCAAAGGCAAAACTGAATAACTGGAAAGCTACTCCTCTCCCTGTCCGGAAGGAGTCTTGGTAGTTTGTCTTGGATTGTTTTTCTTTCGAAGTTTTGTATTGGGGGTTTGTCCCCGGAGTAAAATCCCGTTTGTTTTGTTCATTTTTGATTTAAGTTTGCGGTTTGTTTTCCCTTTGTACAATTCCCATCAATGAAATTTGGTTCCTTCGTGTCTAATTTTGTTTATCTTTTCTTCTTTTTACTTTTCTGAACAGCCTTCTTGCAACTGATCTTAATGATATGGCGCACTTAAAGATTAATCAACCCAGTCTAGAAAGTCAATCGGGTTTGGAAATAATAACACATGAAATAAGAAGTGACGAGAGTGAGTCGGAGTACGGCGATGATGAAGCCGTGGAAGAAATCGGTGAAGAATTAAGTCACTTCGAGGAAAAGCCCAAACCGAACTTAAATGATACTGAGGCCGTTAATCTAGGGAACGCTGATGACGTCAAAGAAACCCGGATAAGCGTCCATATTGAACCCAATCTGAGAGAAGAATTGATCAAAACACTCATGGAATTTAAAGATATTTTCGCATGGTCGTACGACGACATGCCAGGACTCAGCACTGATCTAGTGGTTCATAGATTACCCACTGATCCGGCGTATCCTCCCGTCAAGCAAAAGCTGCGGAAATTCAAGACGGAGATGAGTGTGAAGATTAAGGAGGAGGTAACCAAGCAGTTGCAGGCGAAAGTCATTCGTGTCACCCGATACCCTGAATGGTTGGCTAACGTAGTACCGGTGCCAAAGAAAGACGGAAAGATCAGAGTATGCGTGGACTATCGCAATCTCAACAAGGCAAGTCCTAAGGATAATTTCCCACTTCCCAATATCCATATCCTAATTGATAATTGCGCCGGACGCGAAATCGGATCCTTTGTGGACTGTTATGCGGGATATCATCAGATTTTGATGGATGAAGAGGACGCGGAAAAGACGGCTTTTATCACACCGTGGGGAACTTATTGCTACCGAGTGATGCCGTTCGGTTTGAAGAATGCGGGAGCAACATATATGAGGGCGATGACTACGGTATTCCATGACATGATACACAAGGAAATTGAGGTGTACGTGGATGATGTGATCATAAAATCTAGGCGTCAAGAAGACCATGTTGCTGACCTCAGGAAGTTCTTTCAAAGACTCCGAAGGTACGACATCAAGCTTAATCCGGCCAAATGTGCATTCGGAGTTCCATCGGGAAAGCTGCTAGGATTCATCGTCAGCCGACGGGGCATTGAGTTGGACCCCTCCAAAATCAAGTCCATTCAGGAGTTAGCCCCGCCGAAGAATAAAACAGAGGTAATGAGTCTGTTGGGAAGGTTGAATTACATCAGTAGGTTTATTGCCCGGCTTACGGCAACTTGTGAACCCATATTCCGCCTATTGAAGAAAGACGCTGCGATAGAATGGACGACAGAATGTCAGGAAGCGTTTGACCGAATCAAAGGGTATCTGTCAAATCCACACGTACTAGTTCCGCCCGAGCCAGGTAGACCCCTGATTCTTTATCTGACGGTCTTGGAGAATTCGTTTGGCTGCGTACTGGGGCAGCATGATCTTACTGGCAGGAAGGAACGGGCCATTTACTACCTCGGTAAGAAGTTCACAGTCCACGAGGTCAAGTACACTCATCTAGAAAAGACATGTTGCGCCCTGACTTGGGTAGCCCAAAAGCTGAAACACTACTTGTCTTCTTACACCACTTACCTCATTTCGCGTCTGGATCCGTTGAAGTATATTTTCCAGAAACCTATGCCTACAGGGAGGTTAGCAAAATGGCAAATATTACTTACGGAGTTCGACATCATATACGTGACAAGGACGGCTATGAAAGCTCAAGCCCTGGCCGATCACTTAGCTGAAAATCCCGTTGATGACGAATACGAACCTTTGAGGACGTATTTTCCAGATGAGGAAGTATTGCAGATTGAGGGGTTAGAACCAACCAAGGATCCAGGATGGAAGCTCTTCTTCGATGGAGCGGCGAACGCGAAGGGAGTCGGAGTAGGGGCTGTGCTTATATCTGAAACAGGACATCATTATCCTGTTACTGCTCAACTGCGTTTTCATTGTACCAATAATATGGCTGAGTACGAGGCATGTATCTTGGGGCTGCGATTAGCGGTGGACATGGATGTACAGGACGTCTTGGTCTTGGGGGACTCGGACCTTCAGGTACATCAGATTCAGGGAGAATGGGAAACCAGAGATTTAAAGCTTATCCCGTATCGTCAGTGTTTGCATGATTTGACCAAACGCTTTCGATCGGTAGAATTCAGGCACATCCCGAGGATGCATAATGAGGTTGCCGACGCGTTGGCTACTTTAGCGTCAATGCTACATCACCCGGACAAGGTTCGTGTCGATCCGTTACATATCCAGGTCCGGAATCAACATGCTTATTGTAATGTGATAGAAGAAGAAGTGGATGGTGAGCCGTGGTTTCATGATGTCAAGGAATACCTCAGGTTAGGAGTATACCCAGAGCAAGCAGCTGGAGATCAAAAGCGAGCTATTCGGCGGTTGGCGAACGGATTTTTCCTTAGTGGAGGGGTGCTGTACAAAAGAACCCCAGATTTGGGATTGTTGAGATGTATAGATGCGAGTCAAGCCACAACAGTTATGACGGATATACACTCGGGAGTTTGCGGACCACACATGAGCGGATACGTATTGGCAAAGAAGATCCTTCGAGCAGGATATTATTGGCTCACTATGGAGCGGGATTGTATAAGTTTCGTGCGAAGATGCCATCAGTGTCAGATACACGGAGATTTGATTCATTCTCCGCCGACTGAATTGCATACAATGTCCGCACCATGGCCGTTTGTCGCATGGGGTATGGATGTTATTGGACCTATTGAGCCTGCCGCTTCCAACGGTCATAGGTTCATTCTGGTAACGATTGATTATTTTACCAAGTGGGTAGAGGCCAAAACATTCAAATCAGTGACCAAGAAGGCGGTAGTGGACTTCGTACACTCCCACATCATCTGCAGGTTTGGAATTCCAAAGATGATCATTACGGATAACGGTGCAAATCTTAACAGTGGATTGATGAAAGAGGTATGTCAACAGTTCAAGATTACACACCGAAATTCCACACCGTATCGCCCAAAAGCAAACGGTGCGGTCGAGGCGGCAAACAAGAACATAAAGAAGATATTGAGGAAGATGATAGAAGGGTCTAGGCAGTGGCATGAAAAGTTACCATTTGCGCTGTTGGGTTATCGCACTACCGTCCGGACTTCGGTAGGTGCAACTCCTTACTTGTTGGTATACGGGACTGAAGCGGTAATACCCGCAGAAGTTGAGATTCCATCCCTCCGAATCGTCGCTGAAGCTGAGATTGACGACGACGAGTGGGTCAAAACCCGATTAGAGCAACTGAGCTTGATCGATGAAAAGAGATTGACAGCAGTATGTCACGGCCAATTGTATCAAAAGAGAATGGCGAGAGCATATAACAAGAAGGTACGTCCCAGGAGATTTGAAGTGGGACAGCATGTGTGCTGAAGAGAGTTCTACCCCATCAGGCCGAAGCGAAAGGCAAGTTCGCTCCAAATTGGCAGGGACCTTTTGTGGTGACTAGAGTATTATCCAACGGCGCTCTATGTCTGACTGATGTCGAGGGAAGATGCACCGATATGGCTATCAATTCTGATGCGGTTAAGAGATATTATGTGTAATTCTTTAATGCATTTGTCAACGTTTGGTTTCGTTTGTGTGTACTTGGCATTTTTCGGAGAATGAAATGACGGAGGCAATTTTTCTACTACCCAAACACTTTAACCTTTGTTTCCCCATTTGAGCCTTAATTGTTCTTTCATATACCCTCTTTCGGAATCATCAAGGAAGATGTGTAACAGAATAGAAAAGAAACAAAGAAGTAATACAAGAAAAAGTGAACTACGTTCGACCTGATTCCTCGAGAAGGATACGTAGGCGCCACACGGCTCGGTCATAATAAAATAAAAATCAAAAAAATCCCCCAAGCAACAAAACTGGGGCAGAAGTCATTGTTTTCGTTGGAAAGATAGTGTGAATTCCGAAAGTTGTAATAAGCTAACCATTGAGGCTAAACCCCTTCCTTCAGCCTCACGCGCAGAAACCATATCAAGAACCAGAAAGACCTCTCGATCAGTATTTGAGAAATGCCAAGTCATGTGAATGAAAGCCAAAAGTGACATCCCGACCCTCGATTGAATTCAGGATGCACAAGCCGAAAGGGGATAACGCTCTAGAGGGAATCTCAAGGGGGATACCCCGTCGCAAGGAAAGAAAGCATAAATGAGAGAGTCTTAACGGTGAAAACCCTCGCGGGCACCTTAAGGCGAAGGAAGTCGAGAGAAGTAAAATGAGAGAGTCTTGCGGTGAAAACCTTTACGGGCACCTTAAGGCGACGGGAGATAGAGAGAAATGAGAGAATCTCATTAGTGAAAACCCTTTGAAGGGCACTGTGAGGTGACAGGGCGAGATAGTTGCAAGATGTCTGCGTGAGACAAGGTTTGGACATCCGTTTACCTCTAGCAGGACGCGGTATTAGAAAGTGATTGACATGAATAGACTGGGTAGTTTAATCTCAAAGGCGCGGCATAACATTGGATCAGGCACACATTCAGATAAGTTTTCCTATTTTTGAGTTCAGAAAAGTTTTTCTCTTCTTTTGTCATTTGCGGTCGGTATTCTTTTCTTTTCTTTCATTTTTCGAAAATTGATTTTTCAAAGCTTACTACCAAGTCTCCCAAAGCAGTATATTGAAAGTGAATAGGCACGGAACAAGGCAATGAGACAGAAGTCGTTACGATAGTGAGATTGGGACGACAGGTTGAGTGGAAGGTTCGCAAGAATTATGGAGTATGATGGACACATGTGGCATGTCCGAAAGATGATTTCACGCAACAGATCACCGGCTAAAAAGAGTCGGACCAAACCAAAGAGTGGAATAAAAGGAAAGATGAGAGGTCGTTCGTGGAAAAAGCATCTTCCCGAGCAAGCGTCAACGTCGTCCTCAAAGTTCGAGAGAGGCCAAGCAGCTGAAAGAGAATGGCCTCAACAAGAGTGGCACGACCACTCGCGGCGTTTTGAAACTAACAATTTTTCTTTGATTTAAAGCAGGAAAAGAGGGTCCGACGGCAGAAAAGCATACCGTCCAGAAGTTTATCACATTGGGGCAGAAAATTTTCTCCGGTTGCGAAAATTTTCTGGAAAGCAAGACTCGGAGGATAAGTGTAGAAAGCAACACAAGATGGGGCGATCCTTGAGCCGGGTATCATCGCCAGCAGTTATTGGAAAAAGAAAAATGGCTTCGAGATTCCCCCAGCAGTATTACATCTTATAATTTGATCAAGGAAACAAAAGCGTGAGTCCCAGAAGAGGTAGGGGAAGAAGGAAGAGAATGAGGGGTGAAGGAAACAAAGAATACTTCCTCAGCAGCATCACCCCAGCAGGCGGGTAAACAGTTCCGAAAATATCCCCAGCAGCCAGAAGAAAAGTAATGCGACCGGGGGAAAGCAATTCCGAGACAGGATAATTCAGAAGAAAAGGTGATCCGAGAGGCAATGCGGGAAGAAGGAAATGGTACAAGAGGCAAGGAAGGTAATCAAGATAGGATGAAATCGGTGAAGTTGTAGTTGAAGTCAGGAAGCCCGCCCGGAGAATGGAGTGGCGATTTAATGTTGAAGTTGTAGTTGAAGTCGGGAAGCCCGCCCTGGAGAATGGAGTGGCGATTTTAATTTTGAAGTAGTAGTTGAAGTCGGGAAGCCCGCCCGGAGAATGGAGTGGCGATTTAATTTTGAAGTAGTAGTTGAAGTCGGGAAGCCCGCCCTGGAGAATGGAGTGGCGATTTTAATTTTGAAGTAGTAGTTGAAGTCGGGAAGCCCGCCCGGAGAATGGAGTGGCGATTTAATTTTGAAGTAGTAGTTGAAGTCGGGAAGCCCGCCTGAAGAATGGAGTGGCGATTTAATTTTGAAGTTGTAGTTGAAGTCAGGAAGCCCGCCCGGAGAATGGAGTGGCGATTTAATGTTGAAGTTGTAGTTGAAGTCGGGAAGCCCGCCTGGAGAATGGAGTGGCGATTTTAATTTTGAAGTAGTAGTTGAAGTCGGGAAGCTCGCCCCGGAGAATGGAGTGGCGATTTAATTTTGAAGTTGTAGTTGAAGTCGGGGAGCCCGCCCGGAGAATGGAGTGGCGATTTAATTTTGAAGTAGTAGTCGAAGTCGGGAGCCTGGAGAATGGAGTGGCGATTTAATTTTGAAGTTGTAGTTGAAGTCAGGAAGCCCGCCCGGAGAATGGAGTGGCGATTTAATGTTGAAGTTGTAGTTGAAGTCAGGGAGCCCGCCCGGAGAATGGAGTGGCGATTTTAATTTTGAAGTAGTAGTTGAAGTCGGGAAGCCCGCCCGGAGAATGGAGTGGCGATTTAATTTTGAAGTAGTAGTTGAAGTCGGGAAGCCCGCCCTGGAGAATGGAGTGGCGATTTTAATTTTGAAGTAGTAGTTGAAGTCGGGAAGCCCGCCCTGGAGAATGGAGTGGCGATTTAATTTTGAAGTTGTAGTTGAAGTCGGGGAGCCCGCCCGGAGAATGGAGTGGCGATTTAATTTTGAAGTAGTAGTCGAAGTCGGGAGCCCGCCCGGAGAATGGAGTGGCGATTTAATTTTGAAGTTGTAGTTGAAGTCAGGAAGCCCGCCCGGAGAATGGAGTGGCGATTTAATGTTGAAGTTGTAGTTGAAGTCGGGAAGCCCGCCCTGGAGAATGGAGTGGCGATTTTAATTTTGAAGTAGTAGTTGAAGTCGGGAAGCCCGCCCGGAGAATGGAGTGGCGATTTAATTTTGAAGTTGTAGTTGAAGTCGGGGAGCCCGCCCTGGAGAATGGAGTGGCGATTTAATTTTGAAGTAGTAGTCGAAGTCGGGGAGCCCGCCTGGAGAATGGAGTGGCGATTTAATTTTGAAGTTGTAGTTGAAGTCAGGAAGCCCGCCCGGAGAATGGAGTGGCGATTTAATTTTGAAGTAGTAGTTGAAGTCGGGAAGCCCGCCTGGAGAATGGAGTGGCGATTTAATTTTGAAGTAGTAGTTGAAGTCGGGAAGCCCGCCTGGAGAATGGAGTGGCGATTTTAATTTTGAAGTTGTAGTTGAAGTCAGGAAGCCCGCCTGGAGAATGGAGTGGCGATTTTAATTTTGAAGTAGTAGTTGAAGTCAGGAAGCCTGCCTGAAGAATGGAGTGGCGATTTAATTTTGAAGTTGTAGTTGAAGTCAGGGAGCCCGCCTGGAGAATGGAGTGGCGATTTAATTTTGAAGTAGTAGTTGAAGTCAGGGAGCCCGCCTGGAGAATGGAGTGGCGATCTGTTTTAATTTGTTAGAGGAAAGCGGTAGAATGCAACAGAAATCTTCGGCATGAATCCAAGTTCGTAAGAAGAGACGAAGCATCAGAAGGAACGCCAAAGTCAGACAAGATGGCAAGGAGCGCGACAAGATCAAGTTAAAAAGGATAGATAAGAACTTGTAGTACTGTAACCTAGTCTAGCTTCTTGTTTTGTTGCTTAGCGCGGTGTAACAAGGAAATCAGTTAAGCAGTGGTAACAGCAGTAACAGCGGCAATAACAGTAACAGCGAGATCGCAACGGGCAGGGTAGTCCCAGCTACCAGAACTTCCCGAACTACATTGACCTGATTCCCTTTTAGCCAGGGATATGTAGGAGACCTTTGAAGCAAGGTTCGGTCAAAACTTTTCCAAAATGCTTCATACGGAGTGTTCGAATGGGCAAAAATCGCTTATATCCGCTCATTTATCTTTGCACGAAAACTCTGCGTGTTTACGCGCAAAGAGGGGCAGCTGTGAGCACGTGATTTTTGCCTTACTTGAGAAGTACTCCCGGAAAATTCAAAAATAAAAATAGTTTCGTGTTGGGTATGATTTTTGTGATTTTTGTGTTATTTTTATCTTTTGTGTGCACGTTTATTTATTTAAATTAAAAAATATAAAAAAAAAATATATATGCTAAGTTTTGCATTTTTCAGCGTTTGATATCGAAGTCATGTGATTTACATTTTTGGGTGATATGTAATCGTGTGCGTTAATTGTAGTAAAAAACAGCGGTGTTATAGGTTGGTATATATACATATGTGTGTATATATATATATATGTATGTATATATACATATATATATATATACATACACACATGTACATAATACATCATGAAGATCCGAGTTGGGCCAATTTTAGTCTAAAAGTCAGGCCCAAGTGAATTGTTTCTGATCTGGCCCAAGTATCCGTCCAGTTTCAGCCGGTAACGTTTGATCCGGACCGTTGGATTTTATTATCCAACGGCCCAGATTAATCCGTTAATTCCAAATTCAGCCAGCTTAGGACTTAACCAAACGGCACCGTTTGGTTTAAGTGAGAGGATCCTGATCGTTGATCAAGCTTGATCCAACGATCAGGATTTAACTACTCAAAATGTATATAAACCCATTTCCATACCCCGCCCCCCCCAAGCCAGACCCCCCCTTCTCCCTTCGTCTCCCAAAGGTCCTTAGAGACCAGGCGTAACGCCGCCGTCCGCCACCTTGCGCCGCTTGCCGGAAATCGCCTCACGGCGGTTCCGGTAGGCCAATCGAACCCAAACCAACGCCAAAACCTTCCCCTTACCTTCCCCATCACGATCCCAGCTTCCATTAACCTCGAATCTTGCCGGAGCTCCTCGAATCTTCATTTGAAGATTCGAGTCAACTCGAACTTACGCCAAATCACCCCAAACTCACCCCAAACCCTCCCCGTACCTCCCTCATACCCACGCTAACCTTGGTTTGCTTCGAATCTAACCAGAAATACAAAAGCCCCAAATCCCACCTTCAAGAACCCTAGAATTCGAAAACTAGGGATTTGGTCGGAATTAAAGCAAATTGAAGATAATAGATTTTAATTGGAAGGTTTTCGTTCGAAAATATTTCAATTAAAATCTATTAACTTCAAAAGAAGGCAATTTCAAGTCTCCTCGAGCCCAAGTCCGTGCGTTTTCATTTCTCTTCTCACTGTTTAAGGTACCTTTCTGTCTATTTCCGATTTTTATCTATTAGTATAAGTGTCTATTGATTCCATTCTTTTAGTTAAGTTAGCTACTTTCTCTGTTTTCGTTTCTCCTCCTAATCAAGACCTTTTTATTTGGTCAAATCATTTTCTTTCTGATATGTTCGGCTCATTGTTGTTATTGTGATTACATTGTGTTCAATCTAGTTAAATTCGTCGAATAGTTGACTCGGATTGTTGCCCCCTGATTCTGCCCCTAGGCATAAGTTGAATATCGATTATTCGTTGTCGATTATATAGCTCGTAATTGATTAAACGAATGTCGCCATCTAATTGCGTAGGTTTGATTATTTGAAATTCTGGATAGTTGATTAAGCTATTGAATCGAATTGGGGTGCTGTGTGATTTGAAATTGAAATAGGTTTAGGATAAATTGGTTATAGCTGAATTGGGACCATATGGTTTAGAGTTAATTCAAATAAACCTGGCCAGCATGTTGGAGGGACTGTCAGTAGGTTTGTTTATCACTGTGTGTGCAGTGTAATTGGAAAACATAAGTAACATGGGAGCTATCTGGCAGGGTAAGGGGTTTTGAATAGAAAAACAGGTTACTAGTACGCTTTTGGATTAAAAAAAATGAGATTTAAACATTAAGTGATGGGCTGGGCAGAGAATATTAGGGCAAGAAGTTTATTTTACATTCTTAAGTGCTCTTAAGAGCTGGACAATCAGTACATATGTGGAGGTTAAGCAGGCTGGCCTGGCCTTTAGTTTTGGTTATAAATAGATAGACACATTTAGAGAAAAGGCGGATTATAGAGGGAGATTTGAGAGCATCCTGGAGAAGCAAAAACAGTAGCATATTCGTAAACACTTGAGAGGATATACATAGAGAGGTTGGAGAGTACACTGAGAGTGACAAAAAGTCACTGTTTCATTGGTTCTTAGTCACTGTTGGTTGAGTATTTGGCCATTGTTGTAGTGTTGGTTCTTTGTTAGTCGAGTGTTGCTGCCTGGGCTTGCTGTGTGGGGGCTGTTGGTCTCTTAGTTGTGGTTGTCTTTGCTGTTACTTCTTAGCTCTCATGCTATTGTTGTTGGTTTGCTTCACTGGTGGGATTTTGGTGCTGTGATTGCCTCTTGGCTTTTGTTTTTGTTCTATCTCCTGGTTGTTGCCTGGTGCTGTTTGTTGTTGGTGTGTCGATTGGTTGTTAATCCTGCTGTTGGGATTGTGGTTGGCCACTGGTTGCTGTTATTATCTTGGTTGTTGCTGTTGCTGTGTATATAGTGGCAGTGACTGCCACTGATTGTTGTTGATCTGCTGTCTGCTGTGTTTCACCGGCTTAACTGATCTACATTCTTTTGCTTTGACAATTTCCAGGTATTTCACTACTGCCTGAAGTTGTAGACATGAATGGAAGCAATGAAACTTAGCTTATTGTTTATCATATCCTTTTAGCCCATGTTAAAACTTAGTTGAATACATGTGTACTCATTAAGGAGAGCCCGAATATGTAATAAGCTGTATGTGTTGTAACTGTGTTAACTTCATGTTTCCCTAGCCTGTTGTAGTAGAAATGGTCCATTGGAAACACATTATGCGATAGATAGATGAATCAGTGAAATACATATTGTTATAGGTGTCAATTTGTTCAAGTTAAAAGTGTATAATAACTAACATCCAGTGTAGAAATAAATAGAGGCATAATGATGGTAGTTTGGTCGAAAGTTATGAATTAGTAAGTACCACGCTCAATGTTCAAGTAGTTAATTGTAACAATAAGCGTGTAAATCCTGTTTTGTCTATAGCTTGTTAAAAAGGGGAATCAGGACGATTGATGTATCACTCCGTTGCTATTAGATTATCAGTATACTTTAGCTCGTGTATGTCTACTATGATCTAGATCCTTTACACGAAAGCTGGTTATCAATTTGATTAGATTAAAATCGGAAACATGTTCAATATTCTTTTCTTAAATAAAACAAAAGTTTTCTGTTGACTAAATTAGCTTAGCTAATTTGAATAGAAATCGAAGTTTAAGTAGTCTAAGAGCATAGTAAAGAGGAAATCGTCTTCTGGCGTTCAATTTTGAGTCGGGGCTCTATTGAATGGCCCAAATAAAAGAAAATATCAAACTAGTAGGAAATGATAAACGATTAACATTTTCTTTATTAGAGACAAACAAAAATAGAGAATCATAGTTCGCTTCGAGGTTGCCCTTTAAATAAAATGATGAGACGGGCCTCGCCGCATTACACACAGAATTGCGGGGTCCTCAATTAATTATTACAAAAACCTTAGACTTGGAAGGACCGTCTAGTGAATTTCACGGTCCTTTTCTCAAAGTAAATAGACGATAGACTCTTTAGGCACGACTTGAACTAAAAATTACTTTCCTGAATACGGGTGTGCATTTATGTGACCCAGATCTTACTCTCGGCGAAACTGAAATACATTAGAGTCGCAGGCGTACCGGTTACGGTGCGGCTCGAAATGTGTTTTCGTAACGTCGCAATTCTTCTAAAATTAAAGCGGAGCATTAAAAGCACATAGTTAAAATATATAAAGAAATCAGATAAGAGTAAAAATTGCAGTTGAGCAACCGTGCTAAAACCACGGAATCCGGGAGTGCCTAACACCTTCTCCCGGGTTAACAGAATTCCTTATCCAGGTTTCTAGTTTCGTAGACTGTATTACGGAGTCATAAATTTCCTCGGTTCGGGATTAAACCGGTGACTTGGGACACCATTATTTTTCCAAGTGGCGACTCTGAATTAATTAAATAAATCCCGTTTCGATTGTCCTTTAATTGGAAAAACTCCCTCGTGCCGCCCGCGGGTGCGCCAAAATTTGGTTGTGTTCTCGGACAACGTGATGCGGCAGAGAAGAAAGAGCAAGCGATTTACTACCCGAGCAAGAAATTCACTAGTTATGAGGTCAAGTACACTTTGCTGGAAAGAACGTGTTGTGCTTTAACTTGGGTCGCTCGGAAATTGAGACACTACCTCCAAGCCCATACGACTCACCTCATTACTCGGTTGGATCCTTTGAAATATATATTCCAGAAACCGATGCCCACCGGAAGATTGGCAAAGTGGCAAATCCTGCTCACCGAGTTTGACATAGTCTATGTCACTCGCACGGCAATGAAGGCCCAAGCATTGGCAGACCATTTGGCCGAGAACCCGATCGACGAAGAGTATCAACCATTGAATACCTACTTTCCTGATGAAGAGGTAAATACGACCGAAGTTGTTTCGGAAGACAGTCATGCTTGGAAAATGTTTTTCGATGGAGCGGTAAACGCTAAAGGTGTAGGGATTGGGGCAATTTTGATCTCTCCTGCTGGTCAGCATTATCCGGCCACGGCTAGGCTCCGTTTCTTCTGCACAAACAATACGGCTGAGTATGAAGCTTGTATCATGGGTATGAACATGGCAATTGATCAAGGTGTCGAAGATTTGTTGATCATGGGAGATTCAGATCTATTTATCAAACAATCTCAAGGTGAATGGGAAACTCGGGACGTTAAACTCCTCCCTTATCGACAACACGTGAATATTCTTGGCAAGCGATTTGCATCGATAGAGTTCAGGTATATCCCACGATGTCACAATGAACTGGCTGATGCACTTGCCACTCTAGCTTCAATGCTACCTTATCCGGGCAACGCCCATGTCAATCCCTTGGAAATTCAAATCAGGGAAAGCCACGGTTATTGCAATGCAATCGAAGAAGGACCGAGCGTCAAGCCATGGTATTATGATATCAGGAGATTTCTGAAAACGCAAGAATACCCAGAACATGCTACTGGAGATCAAAAGAGGACCATTAGGAGACATGCGGGTGGTTTCTTTTTGAGCGGCGAGGTCATGTACAAAAGAACCCCAGATCTTAACCTTTTAAGGTGTGTTGATGCCGAAGAAGCAGGAAGAATCATGCACGAAGTACATGCGGGAGTATGCGGGCCTCATATGAATGGGTATGTCTTAGCCAAGAAAATCCTTCGAGCAGGATATTATTGGATGACCATGGAGAAAGATTGTTTCGGTTTTGTCCGAAAATGTCATCAATGCCAGGTACATGGAGATCTGATTCATGCACCTCCAACTGAGTTGCATCCTATGTCAGCACCGTGGCCATTTGTCGCTTGGGGAATGGATGTCATCGGCCCGATTGAGCCGAAAGCTTCAAATGGACACCGATTCATATTGGTGGCTATCGATTACTTCACAAAATGGGTCGAAGCCGTCACTCTCAAATCGGTCACTAAGAAAGCTGTGGTGGATTTTGTACACTCAAATCTTATCTGTCGTTTTGGTATACCTGCAACTATCATCACAGACAATGCTGCGAACCTGAATAGTCATTTGATGGGAGAAATATGCGAGCAATTCAAAATAACGCATAGGAACTCCACCCCTTATCGGCCCAAAGCCAACGGTGCCGTGGAAGCAGCGAACAAAAACATTAAGAAGATTTTGAGAAAAACAATCCAAAGTTCTAGACAATGGCATGAACAATTACCGTTCGCTTTATTGGGATACCGTACTACAGTACGCACATCGGTGGGAGCAACTCCATACCTGCTAGTCTATGGAACTGAGGCTGTGATACCGGCAGAGGTAGAAATCCCTTCGCTTCGTACAATTGTTGAAGCAGAGATTGAAGATAGCGAATGGGTTAAGACTCGTTTGGAACAATTAACTTTGATCGATGAAAAGCGAATGGTTGCGGTCTGTCATGGACAACTGTACCAACAGAGAATGGCTCGTGCTTACAACAAGAAAGTACGACCGAGAAATTTTGAAGTAGGTCAGTTGGTCTTAAGACGCATTCTTCCACATCATGAGGAAGCGAAAGGAAAATTCGCTCCTAATTGGAAAGGACCATACATCATCAGGAAGATACTGCCAAGAGGAGCATTATACTTGGGAGACATGGAAGGAAAAGATCCTGAAACGGCTGTGAATGCAGATGCTGTGAAAAGGTATTATGTCTGAACTTGCTTCAATGAGGTCCTCGCAAGTCGAAATGATTGAAGGCTTTTATTCCCGCTACCCAAACACTACCAACCATTTTGTAAACCCTTTGAGCCGGTTGCTTTTCTTTGGCTATCCTCTTTGGAATCCAAACCAAACCAAAAAAAAAAAAAAAAAAAAAAAACAAAACAAAACAAAACAAAAACAAAACTTCCTGAACTACGTTCTGACTTGATTCCGAAAGGATACGTAGGCAACCTCTCCCTGAGGTTCAGTCACACCAAATCAAAAATCCCGGTTTCCCAAAAAATGAAACTGGGGCAGATGATATTTTTGATTCGGTTTAAGATCCGTCAAGATGATCCCAAAGTTGTAATTTTGTTTACAATTCTTGTTACCCGAACCGAGTACAATTCCTTCAAGATCGATTGGAAGTTGTGAAAACATCATTGTTGCGATCCGGGGTTCCTGGAATGAAAAGAAATAAAATGAGAGAGTCTTATTGGTGAAAACCTTCGGGCACCATAAGACGATGGAAGTAGAGAAATACAAAATGAGAGAGCCTGTTGGTAAAAACTCGCAAAGAGTGCTATCCGGCGATGGTAAGAAGAGAAATGAGAGAGGTCGATTGGCGAAAACCCGCAAAGGGCGCTATCAACCGAAAAGTTTGTTTCACCACGAGAGGTCCTGGCACGGCTCCTTAGCTCGGAAATATAGACCCGTCTTGGTTCATAAGAAAATGGGAGTTTTGTGACGATCAAGCATCTAGTCCGAGGAGCATGTCATGTTGGTTAAAGTCAGCGTATACCTCAGATAAGTCCTTCTTTTCTCCCTCGAAAGGGACTCCTCTATCTTTGATACGTTTTTCCATTCTTTGATTCATTCTTCTTCTTTGAATCCCTTTCGGTTTAATTTTAATTCTGAAAATATTACAAAGGAAGGTGACAGGACCGATTTTACAGGACTCCGCCTGGTAAAGAAGAAAAGAAAAACAGCCTCAGTGGTGTATTGTTACAATCCACGATTGGATCGTAATGATCGATTGTTTCCAAAGGAAAAGAGTTTTAGAAAGGAAATGGAAATCAAAGGCTAAGGTCTTAGAAGAGACGGAATAAGGCAGAAGGATGGAACCTACACGGAAAATCCCCATGGAATTCCGGGAATGAACCCGGTCAGTTTGAAAGGAAGTCACCCCAAAGACAATTGGTAGCGAACTTCTCAATGAAAATGGGGAAACAATCAAGCAATGAAGATAACCAAGGCCGCAAAGCCAACCACTTTTTTTCAACTGATAAAATGTTCTTTGTTGAAAGCAGATCTGTTTAATTGTGCAAGAAGAGGGTACCACTCAAATAAGTGAAATACGCAAGCTTTGAAATGGCTTTGGAACAAGGAAAGCACATAAAAAGGTAAGTTTCTTTTAGAGATTTATCCTATGCATTTGTTGATGTTTAAAAAGAACGCCTAAAAGAAGGCCAAAAAAAATGAAAGAAAAGAAAATGAAAACTCCGAAAAAGAGAATCAAATCATATCAGTCCAATATCTGTTTGGACCCCGGTCAGAAAAACCGAGGGTCTTTCCGGCCAGAAAGCCGTGAAACTTTTATCCCCGGTCAGAAAACCGAGGATCTCCCCAGTCAAAAAACTGCGGAGCCATTTACTTTTACCCCGGCCAAAAAACCGAGGATCCGACGGCCAAAAAACCGTTAGATATTGTTTGAATTCCGGCCAGAAAGCCGTGAAACTTTTATCCCGGTCAGAAAACCGAGGATCTCCCAGTCAGAAAACCGTGGAGCCATTTACTTTTACCCCGGCCAAAAAACCGAGGATCCGACGGCCAAAAAACCGTTAGATGTTTAAAAAGAACGCCTAAAAGAAGGCCAAAAAAAAAGAATGAAAGAAAAGAAAATGAAAACTCCGAAAAAGAGAATCAAATCATATCAGTCCAATATCTGTTTGGACCACGGTCAGAAAAACCGAGGGTCTTTCCGGCCAGAAAGCCGTGAAACTTTTCTTCCCGGTCAGAAAACCGAGGATCTCCCAGTCAGAAAACTGCGGAGCCATTTACTTTTACCCCGGCCAAAAAACCGAGGATCCGACGGCCAAAAAACCGTTAGATATTGTTTGAATTCCGGCCGGAAAGCCGCGAAACTTTTATCCCCGGTCAGAAAACCGAGGATCTCCCCAGTCAGAAAACTGCGGAACCATTTACTTTTACCCCGGCCAAAAAACCGAGGATCTGACGACCAAAAAACCGTTAGATATTGTTTGAATTCCGGCCAGAAAGCCGTGAAACTTTTATCCCGGTCAGAAAACCGAGGATCTCCCCAGTCAGAAAACTGCGGAACCATTTACTTTTACCCCGGCCAAAAAACCGAGGATCTGACGACCAAAAAACCGTTAGATATTGTTTGAATTCCGGCCAGAAAGCCGTGAAACTTTTATCCCGGTCAGAAAGCCGAGGATCTCCTAGTCAGAAAACTGCGGAGCCGTTTACTTTTACCCCGGCCAAAAAACCGAGGATCTGACGGCCAAAATCGTTAGATATTGTTTGAATTCCGGCCAGAAAGCCGTGAAACCTTTCTACAAATCCCGGCTAGAAAGCCGTTGAACGTTTGTGAAACCATCATTTCTTACCCAATACCGAAGAGTCTTTTAATCACTTTCCGTGTCACAACTAACTCACGAAATTTTCCTAGCAAAACTGGGGCAGAAAAATTTCGTTCGTTTGTTTGTTTTGTTGTCTAAATAGGTTTGACCTCGGGATACAAGGATCGAGATAACCTACAAATAGAACATCAATCCAGAGTGAAGAAAAGAAGAAAAGAACCGAGAGAAAAGATTTCAAACGTTGGAGTAAACAAAGGCGCGGATTGCTCAGAAAATGATTGAAGTAACAAGCTCCGCCGACTCCGTTTCACTCAATGTTACGGAAATAAACGAGCACGTACAGCTTGTGGAGCATCAAGATTCAGATCGAGGTCTACAGCAAATCAGCTAAGATTCAAGATCAAGTTTTCAAGAGAATCATAGATAGGAATCTTGTAACTCATAGTTTGATAGCATAGCTAGTTCAGCTTTAATTTCTTTTGGTGTAATAAGGAGATCAGTAAGCAGTAAGCAGCAACATGCAGCAACGATAGCAACAGTAACAGCAAAGTGTCAGTCCACGGTAGTCCCAACTACCGAAACTTCCCGAACTACATTGACCTGATTCCTGTTTAGCCCAGGATATGTAGGAAGCCTCCCGAAGCAAAGGCTCGGTCAAAACCCTTTCAAAATGCTTCCCACGGAGTATTCAAACGGGCAAAAAATCGCTCGTATTTGCTCATTTATCTTTGCACGAAAACTCTTCGTGTTTCCGCGCAAAGAGGGGCAGCTGTGAGCACGTGATTTTTGCCCTACATGAGAATTACTCCCAAAAATGCAAAATAAAAATAGTTTTGTTTTGAGCGTGATTTTCGTGATTTTTTGTGTTATTTTTCTCTTATTATTTGTATCTTTTGTGTGCGCATTTCTATTTAAATCAATATAAAATGCAAAATGTTTGCATTTGCATATAAATTCGTGTTTGTGATTTAGAGTAATTAATTCGGTTTCACGAAAATGAAAAATAACAAAAATTATGTATCTTTTGCATTTTTTGCCATTTAGTGTCTAATTGTGTAATTTTTGTTTTAATTTGTTATTTTATAACGTATGATAATTTTTTTTTTATTAAGCATCAATTTGTTATTTGTGAGTTAATTAGGATTTTTATAATTTTTTGCTTATATTTAAAAATTAATTTAGAAAGTAGAATAAGGAAAACAAAATCAAATAAAATGAAATAAAAGGAAAATTTCAGAATTGGGCCAAAAATTGAGCCCAACTCTACCAAACCCAACCATCTTCCCAAACCGGCCCAATGCAACCCGCCCCATATCCTTTCTTTCAATCTGGACCGTTGATGATACTTCATCCAACGGTCCATGATTAACAAAATAATTAACCTAACAAAAATACCCAAGACCCCAAAACCCCTGCCGCTTTCGTTTCACCCAAACGACCCTTTCCCGTCGTCCCCTGTAACGCCGCCCATCTCCGCCATACTCCGCCTACCGGAAATCGCCTCACGGCGGTTCCGGTAGGCCAATCACTCCCAAATTAACACCATGGCACCTCCAAGACCCCCTCTTTCGAACCCTGAGCACGGTTAACTTCGAATCAGTCCCCATCTCCTCGAATCTTCAATTGAAGATTCGAGCCAAAACCAAAATCACCCCAATCAACCCCAAATTGATACCATACCTTCACCTCGTCTCCCTAATCACCAAACCACCTTTGGTTTTGCTCGAATCTAACCCGAAACCATGAAGCCCCAAATCAAGACTTCAAGAACCCTAAATCCCAATTTGAGCCGCCGGTTTCGATTTGAAGAAATTGGGATTAGAGTAGATTTTAATTGAGATGTTTTCGGTTGAAAACATTTCAATTAAAATCCATTTGATTCCCAAAGTCCGAATTTGAGTCAAGAACCGAGAATTTTCTCCAAAAAGTGGCCGATTTTTGATTTCTCTTTAAGGTAATGTTCATGTTTACCGTTTATTTCAATTTGCTTTTTTCTTTTGTTGATTGAATTCTCTGATGTTTGTCGGCCGTCTCTATTTTCTTCATCTCTTGGGACCTTTTATTTGGTCGAATTGTTAGTTGTTATTCTTCGTCGTTTAACGGTTAATTGTGAATCGAATTCGATTCGTTGTTAATATCGTTAAGTTTGTTTGATATTGAAATTGTAACATGCTGTCCGAAATTGTTAGTCACTGCTTTGTCGGATTTGTTTGTCGATTACGCATATCGTAATCGGCTAATCGAATAATATAGAATATGTGTTAGCGTCGATTAGCGTCGTCGATTAGTTAGCTTCATTTTCCTTGTTTCCTTTGCTTTGGCCGAGAATCACTGTTTCATTGAATTGCCAATTCTAAAGTCTTGTTTTGTCTATTTGATTACCAATGTGGTTGAATACAGGTTCGCGTCGATTAGCGTCGTTGAACATTTAGTTTCGTATTTGCTTCATTTTTTCTTCTTCTCTCGGCTTAAGTGTTGAAGAATGAAAAAATTTTTGTTCATCAATTGTGTGTTATTGATTGTGTTTGTTGTAATCGACTATACGAATGTCGTTGATTAGGTTCGTCGTTTCGTTTGTTAGAACACTAGAGCCACAAATCCGGCATTGGCCGAGATTCATTGATTCACTGTTGAATTGAATTAAGTTTGTTTGGTTGATTTTAGTTTATAAGTTAACTGCTGATAGTTGTTTTAACTTAAAATCTGAAAGCCAACAATAGTTTGTCTAAGAGGTGTAGTGCACATGGGAACTATGTCACATGTCTTGAACAGAAAGGATAGGCTTGCCAATACACCTTTTCATTTTAAAAATAGGATTGGACAGAGAGTTGTCATGATTAGTTCTTAGTGTGTTAAGCCCTTGTGAATGCTCTTTTGAGCTGGAAAATAAAAGGCACATGGGAGGGTGATTTAGAGGTTCAAAGAGAGGCATGTGCAAGGAATATTTGATAGGTTTTGAGGATTGTTTTTGGCCTATAAAAGGCAGAGAGTACACTGGCAGTACACAGACATTGAGAGCTAAAATCACTTGAGAGAATTCTAAGGAAGAAACAGATAGAAACTCTCTGGAAGATACTCTCTGAAAACACACACAGTGAGAACACACAGATTCGAGAGAAAACATATTTTTTCAGACAGACATACACTCTTAGACAGATTTGAGAAAATACACATAAGCAGTTTCTTTAGCTTGAATTAAGTTTGATTCGTGTTTCAGTTCATAAAGCCCTATTTCTTAATTCACTTAAGCACTGTTCTGTTTGCTTGTTTGGGTTTTGAATTCCCTGCTTTTGTTGCAAACCACTTCTGGGATTTCTGTTCGTCTTTTGGCTGTTGGTTCTCTCGGATTCTTGTTGGGATTTGCTGCTGCTGTTGTTTGTTGTTTCGCTTACTGTTTGAATAGCTCACTGATCTCTCTCCTTGCTTTCGAATTCCAGGTACATTTTCCTTCATGTAACTCTGTTTGGTTGTGGAAATAATTGAAGAAAAACGAATTAACCATGAGGAAATTGAAACATGAAATGTATTTCAGTTCATTAGAATGATTCTACTTATTCTTTTATAGTTCTCAATTGCTTACAGTTTAAAGCTTTGTTGTTCGGAGTGGCAGTTTCAATAAACCATGTTTGTATTTGGACATTATTAGTTTAACGAAGACTGCCTTTTAGTCATGATGCTTGTATTGTTACCTATTGGAAGCATGTTTTATTTTAATTGATTGTTAATAATTTGAATGTATTTGGAGTTGGAAACAAGGTGGCCAAGTCCTAGTGAAATGAATGGTATTTCATTACATGTTTTAGGATTTTAATTGAACTTCAAATGTTGCCAAGTTTAAAACACATGTAATTTAGTAATATAGGTTTTTTTTGACAAGTTCCTTTTTTAGAAGTAAGATTATCTTTATTTTATCTCTTACATAAAGATAAATGTTGAACCTATCCAAATGCTATTAAACATCCGTCGAATTTTTGCATGATAGTTTATATAACACGAGACTCCGCTCATCAATTTATTTGCTTTAGGATAACACTACTAGCGATTCGTATAAGAGGCCTTTATTATCAGTTAATGTCAAACCTTCAGTCCCGTAGCGCTACCATGGAAACTCAATTGTTGTCAATATATGTTTAATATACTATTGTGGTTGTAAAGTTGTTCATATGACTAGGCTACTTCATAGAAATAAATATGGGCCATTCCCATTTAAATCTAAAATGCAAAGTTTAACAGGTTAAAGCGGTTTGAAATTGATTAACAGCATATAATTTATAAACATGTATAAAAATCAGATAATTTTTAGCCATTTATAATAATTGAAGCAACCGTGCTAGAACCACGGGATCCGGGGGTGCCTAACACCTTCCCTCGGGTCAACAGAATTCCTTACTTAGAATTTCTGGTTCGCAGACTTCATTTGGAAAGTCGAAAGTTTCCACGATTCGGGATTTAAATAAATCGGTGACTTGGAACACCTTAATTTATTCCAAGTGGCGACTCTGAAACAAATAGAATAATCCCGTTTCGAATATTGTCACTTAAATTGGAAAAACTCCCTCACGCTTCTATCCTTCGGGGTAAGGGGCGCGCCAAAAGGAGGTGTGACAGCTAATAAATAGCATAACAGCTAGCAGATGTAGCTAAATGCAATGCAATGCACGATATGACCGCTACGGCGCGTAGCCCGACTCCAATTTTGGGTACCCGTGCTCACTGTGGGGGTTCAGACTCCGGAGGGGCTCCTACAGCCCAAGCACATCTCATAGAGATATTCCTGCGGCGTGCAGTCCGATCCAACATATATCTCGCCGCGGCGTGCAGCCCGATCCACTACTAGTCAGCTAATATGCAGATACAGCCTCGCAGGCTCAAAAGTAGTTTTTGAAAACTCTTTTATCATTTTTCAGCTGGAAAACAGTAATATCAAGTTCCAGAGATTGGAATTAGCATAATAACAAAAATAGCTGCGGACTAGTAGTAAACTAGCATGTCTATGTGATAAGACAATGATAACGATCCTCGCGGGATCCAATAACTGGCTCACGGCCCACATGTATACTCAACCGCCCAAGAAGGGGGTTCAACGGCTCAAGAGTGGCCATTATCACAATATATATATGCAACCATCCGAGAAGGAGGTTCGACGGCTCTAGAATAGCCAATAATACAGTATCAACAGGTTGGACTAATATGTAGTCTCCAGTTCATGATCGACCCCGCACTCTCAAGAGTGTGCGTGTCTCGCCGCTATACAGCGTCACAAAGTGGTATACCGGGGTTTCGAACCCGCTGGTCATCACCCACATATATTACTCACCTCAATACGGCGCGACGACTACTCCGCAATGCCCTTGCCACGAGAATCAAGCTCCGCACGCGTAGAATCTGATCAACTACAGAAAAAATACAACAATTTAGGCCAATGGGACGACACCCAATCAATACAACTCAATTTACATCAAAATTCCCAAAGTTGTCAAAACCCGACTTCCGGTACGCTTATCGAAAAATCACGAAAGTCACATATTCGGAACCCTCATCTCAATACGAGTCTAAGCATATCAATTTTACCAAATTCGGACTCCATTTGCCCATTCAAAACCTTGATTTTCTAAAGTTCAAGCCTAGGGCTAAATCCTCCATAAATCACCCCAAATTCCTCCATTTTCATGATATAATTGCATAATATTACCAATACTAATCATAGTTTAAGTCCATAGTTGATTACCTGATGATTTCCCTTGAATTTCTCTTCAAAATCGCCCAAATCGCCTCTAAAGCCGAGACCCAAAATGTGTGAAATGTTCTGAAATTTTTCTAACTTCCGATACACTTACTTACAGCGATTTTCGCTTCTGCGGAATATTTTCCGCTCCTACGAGCCCGTATCCGCGACCAAAGGGTCGCTTCAGCGGTTCCAGGCCTGGCCGACCATTTCCGCTTCTGCAAGCAAAAGGGCCGCTTAAGCGCACCCGCTTCTGCGAAGACACTTCCGCTTCTGCGGAAACATCCGCCTCTGCGCACCATTGTCCGCTTCTGCGGTCCCGCCCAAGCGGTCAAATGTCCGCTTCTGCGGACCATGCCCATTTTCTTCCCCCTCCGCTTCTGCGATCACTGGCTCGCACCAGCGACCCCGCTTCAGCGGAATGGCTTCCGCTTCTGCGTAACCAGCTGCTCCTGCGCATCTCGTCCACTTCTGCGGACACGCTCCTGCGTCCAAAATTCCGCAGGAGCGGAAACAACAGAAGCAGGATCCCAACCTGCAATTTTTCCACAATTTTCTCCCGTTTAACCATCCGAAAATACCCCGAGGCCCTCCGGACCTCATCCAAACATACCAACACATCTTAATACCTCATTCGAACTTGCTCCAATCCTCAAAACACGTCTAACAACATCAAAACCCATAATTCGCATCGAATTCAAGCCTAAATTCCTTAAAACATTCCAAATTACACATTCAATCAAAAACCCGACCAAACGACGTCCGAATGACCTGAAATTTTGCAGCCACATCCAAAATCACCTAACGGAGCTACTGCAACCGTCGGAACTCCATTCCGACTCCCGGATCAAAATCTCACCTACCGTTCGGATTTCGCCAAAATTCAACCTTAGCCAATTCAAGCCTATTTCTACACCGGCCTCCAAATTCAATTCCGATCGCTCCCCTAAGTCACAAATCACCTCCCGGAACTAACCGAATCATCAGAATCCGATTCCGAGCCCTCTAACCAAATAGTCAACTCCGGGTTGACTTTCCTTATTCAAGCTTCCTCCAAAAAGGCTATATGCCTCATTTCCAATTTAATTTCACTCCTAACTCCCCCGATAGACTCTAACACTTATATAAAAGCATGAATTATGTAATTACAACATAACGGGGTGGTAATTCCCGTGACGACGGGCCGGGTCGTCACAGTTTCCTGTCTCCTCTAATGATGAGGAAGAGTCGATGGCTTTGTTTTTACTTTTGAATATCAAGTGTTGTAATAAAGTTGGGCATGATTATTTTATTTTCAATTTCTTCATTATTTCATAATCTATGAAGTTCTAAATTTTGTGACTTCTTTAGCATTTTGATCATGTTTAACCATTGGTATTGTCCTTGTCCGGTTAATATGTGCTTTATCAATTATGTAGATTTCAAAAATATAAAAATAAAAATATTTATGTATTAAATATTTGCAGCAATCAACTTAGGAGACACTTGGAGTCCTTGTTGATTAAGCTTTCTGGATTAGTTTTTTGAGGGAAAAAATATATTTTAGAATGATTTTTGGATAACATTATTTTAGTTTCACTAGAATTAAAACTGGACTTTGTGTTATTTAATTTTCTCATATATTTTGGTCTGGAACAATTTTGAGCTGGTTCTAATTTTTTCAATTAGATGCAAATAATTTCAACTTGTTACTTGTAGAAATTTTGTGCTGGTTTAATTTTCTGAATTAAAGCTTTTGAAACTGGTTAAATTCTTTGAGATCTACATAATTCATAGTGAAGCTGAATTACGCATCTTCTTTCGTATTGGAGATAAATGTGTCTAATGGGTGGGCCGGGCCGGGCCTGATTTTTTAAAACCCGTACGGGTTTTTTACTGGGCCGATTCCGAGCTCTCCCTTAACGGGTTTAATGGGTTGGGGTTTTTTCGGGTAAAAATTGACCCGTACGGGTTACAGGTTAAAGGGGCCGGGCCGGGCCGGGCCGGGTTTGACGTTTTTTTTGTAATTTTGTATAACTATTGTAATTTATTTAAAGAACACAAAGTAAATGATACTTGTGCACATATAAAGTTTTAATGTAAGACTTTAAGTTTGTATTTCAAAAATAAGTTAGATGATTTAGTTTCAATTTAAGACTTTAAGTTTGAAATTGAAATTTAAAAATTGAAGTTTCAAATTTCAATTTAAGACTTTAAGTTTGAATTTCTAAATAAAAGTTTTAATTTAAGACTTTAAGTTTGATTTCAAAATTAAAGTTCCAATTTAAGAATTTAAGTTTGAAACTTTAAATTTGACATTCAAACTTAAATTGTTAAAGTTTCAATTTAAGATTTTAAGTTTGAATTTCAAAATTAAAATGTTAAAGTTTCAATTTAACACTTTAACTTTGAATTTCAAATTTAAAGTTTCAATTTAAGTTATATTAAGAATTTGTATTACTTTAAAATATAAATTAAAGAATAGAAGGAATATGAGAAAAATTGCACTTGCTGCAAATTGCAAGTGCTTCTTTTATTTCATATTTCATAACTCAAATTTGAAACTTACAAATTGAATGTTTACATCTTTTAAGACTTGAACAAATAACAATAGGTAAATTCAAATATTTTGCATTGCCCTGCTAAGTTCGTCATAATCAATATGAACTGATTGGCCTTCTTCCGGAGTATTTAATTCGGATGGGTGACCACTTGTTAATATATCTCCAAGTTCCTCGTCTTCCGGGCGATCAACATCTTCATGTCCTTGATTTCTTCTTTCCGATCTAATCCAATCTCTCATACATACTAAAACTTCCAAAGCATTGCTTCCTAATGAGTGACGCGTATTCAAAGAGTAGAAAAGAAATTTCCGCTATATGTACTAAACCCATAGCAATAGTAGGGTAATAAGATCCAGAAAACTCAACAGCAGCAGTATAAAATTTATGTAAAAATTTAACAACATCATTAATGACCGCCCAATATCAGTTGTTAACATACGACTTGGATTCGTACAATGTGCATTAGCAACTTCAGTTATTGGATATCTATATTTATAGCAAACTTTTAAAAATAAATATGTATAGTTCCATCTAGTAACCCTCCAATAGTAGGGTTAATAGTTGTTTGACTATCATCACCATCTAGGCCCCATTCTATCGGGTGTGAAGCTCTCATATGTCTACTAAGCGTTCCAGTTGCCCCTAAATTTCCTCCAGTCAAATGTTTAAATGAATCTTTACAAATTTTGCATCTAACTCTATTAGAACCTTCAATTAATTCAAAAAAATTCCAAACCTTACTTCTTTTTCTACGATTAGTCGTCGGAGCCGTAGGTGGTCTACTACTAGTGCCACGACCACCACCCATTGTATCAACTCCAACACTACCTACCCCATCACTAGGTGCACTAGTAGGTGTAGCAGATATCTCTTCTTCAATTCTTATTTCATTATCTTCTATTCTATAATCTTCTTGTAATTGTTCATAATCTATATTTTCATTAGGCGATGTTTCAGGAACAATAGATATTGGGCTATTACTACCAGATGCTGAAGAATTACCTCTACTTTTACTCCCCTACCAGTAACTTTTCTACACGTTTTTTTAGCAGCACTAAACATATTGTGAAATTTAAGGAATAAATAAACACAAAATAAATATGCAATTAAAATATTAATAAGAGAAAGAGTTGGAGGGAGTGCACCTAATTGGAGCACTTGGTTATGCAATTCCGAATTTCCGATGTTACCACGAACAAACGTCAAGCCAATATTCCAATTTCCAACTTGAAGTTCAAAACCCGAATGATAAAATACTATAATTGAATTTCAATTATTCAACAAAAATGAGCCAAATAAATTCGAAGATGAAATGAGAAATTATTAAGACTTGAAGTCTTGAACTAGATAATTAGAGAATAGTGAATGAGAGAATTTGAGATTGAGATGAGAATTTTGAGTGAGAAATGAAGAAGAGGGGGGGGGTATTTATAGATTTACATAAGGCTACATTTGTAAATTAAAAATGTGTTAAAAATTAAAAAAAATGGCCAAAATTTAAATAGATCCGTTGGCCAATGAATTTCAGTGATTCTAGCCGTTTGGGGTGGGCCCATAAATCTGAATTTCAAAAAAAAAAAATTTCGTCTGTTGTACCGGGCCGGGCCGGTTTACCTGTGAAGGGTACTGTTTTGCCGGACCGGGCCTAACCGGTTCCGGTTAACCGTTACACTATATAATCCGGAACAAACCGCTACCCCATTATAACCCAGCCCACCTGGCCCCATTTCTACCGGTCCGGGCCGGTTCCGGTTTCTACCGGTCTGTGCCGGTCCGGAACCGGTCCAACCCGACCCGTTTAACAGGTCTAATTGGAGAGCAGGATTTGGATTTGTAGAAATTTAAAATTATCAAATGATTCTTTTTCTTATTTTCCAAGTTTTTATAAATAAAATTATTCTATATTATATTAGTTGTGACATCCTAATATATATATTTTTTGTATCCCTTTTATGAATCTCTGGTTCTTCCATTTTTAATTTTTATTTTATTTATATGACAAAGTTTGCTTATCTGATACAAAAGTTAAGAAAATATTTAATTCATAATATACTTGTAAAATATCCTAATGAAATTTTTTTACTAAAATCAGAAAAAAATTTCTCTTCTCCATTCCAAAAAAATCCGGTTGGTAGGTTACCATTTAGCTTCTCATGCCTACTATTTAGATTTTCAATACAATATTTATTAGCCTCAAATATTTAGCTTCTCAACGAAGTATTTATTATTCTCAACCATTTAGTAGTGCGTAGGTAGAATTAGGTTGAATTTTAAGTCCAAGATTTTATTCTCAGCCGGTTAGAAATATATTGTTACAGATATAAAATAAAAATATTCTTAAAATTGATTTCAAACGTAAGAAATGAAAAATGTTATAGCAAATCAAAAGCACAAGTAGCATAACTAAATCAACAATAAAAGGTTAAAGGTAATAAAGGGATAGAAAAAATAAAACATATCCTAAAAACTAATCAATTTCAACCGGATACGATCATGAGTTCCTTCTCCCTTCACTTCAATATTGAAGTCAACATATAGTGATGAAACATCCACCAACGTGAATTTGACGACGAAACTTTGCTTGACATAATTATCCAAAATAAAAAGTTTCCAGCCTTCTCTGGACCTTCTTCGATCACCGACGCTCATAGATACAAACTACTCTTTGCCACGATAATGAGAAAGTGCGATTTCAACTGTTGGAGAAAGATGCTTGTATATTTTTCTTGAAATATATTGAAAAGAAAATAATAATTTTAGTAAAGCTTAAACACAAAAAAATATATACAACACTGATGCATAACCAAATCGTCATAGTTGATGTATAAATCAGTCATAACCATTTCAAAAGTTGGAGGATTCTCTTCTTCATCCTCACTAGTACAAGAGTAAGTCAGGCATCGTTTGGTAGAGTGAGAGGCATCAATAGTTAGTGTTTGTAGGAGGGTGAATTTTTAGGTCTTAAGTGTTTGAATCTTTTTTTATTTTTTATATAGTTTTTATGAACTTTTACTAGATTACATGGGGTCATGTAAACAATATTCTCCTTATATTTTTTGAACCAATTCCAAGTACATGAATTGCTTTAATGGGAATTCAACCACTGAATTAATGCGGTAAGTAAGAAGAATTTAAGGAGTTGCATAACAGTTCAATGCAAACATCTGATCTACCCTCTTATTCATCTTTACAAACCTTCTTAATTTAATCTTCTATGTTTATTAAAGACCGAAATTTCAAAAGCCAAAAATGGAAGGTTCCATATGAAACTAATCATTTGAACTGGTCCATATGAAACTAATCGTTTGAAATTTAGTTTGTGAGTGACCAAAATTTCTACAAAATATTTGGAGGGAAACAAAGGGACTCTTAAAGTAACGATTGGAGGAAAGTATTTTTCTCTCTCTCTCTCTCTCTCTCTCTCTCTATATATATATATATATATATATATATATATATATATATATATAGTTAACATATTTGTTATGGAAGAATCGTTTCATATGAATTCTAACGGGTGTATTGAAGAAGAGGAATTCCATCTATGGTTTAGGATGAAATTGCCCGGATCGTACATCAAGCGCGATTATATGGTAATATATTTTTTTTTGATTTTTTTAGTTAACATTAAATAATTTTTACCCTATCTTTCCATCGTACAATACCTTTCAAAGAAAATATGTCAATATTTTCCTCTTAATACGGTTAAGACATTACTACAATATAGCGGGAAGGAGTGGAATGTGACTCTATGTGTTGTTCAAAGAAGACTCGTTAAAGGGTAAAATCAATTTATAATAAGTTAAAGAAAGGGAGTGTTCTTCCTTTTGAACTTGTAGAGGCAACATCACATACAGTGATATTCGTTGTTGAAGTGCAATGATAGGAACATCTAAAGCTTAGGTTTTTCATGTACGCCCGTGTTCAGAGCCCGGAACCGAAATAATAGTAAAATAAACAAAAAATACCGAAATAAACCAAAAAAAAATACAGAATTAAGCATTTCGCAGTATAAAACTACGAATTGCACTAACGGCCGTTAGTGCAATTCGCAGTTTTATACTGCGAAATGTCATTTTTTAATTTTTTTTTTAAAAATGGCCGTGTTTTAAAAAGTGACCTATTTCGCAGTATTGTACTGCGAAATAGGCTATTTCGCAGTACAAAACTGCGAAATAGGCTGCAAATGGGCCCACTTTTTAATTAAAACTCATAATTCGTAGTTTTGTAGTGCGAATTTGATTCTCAAAATTTCCTTATTTATAGACGACTGAACTTCATCAAAACTCTATCAACGCAAATTATTTTGGTTTTTCTCTCTTCTCCTTACCAATCCATTTTTTATAATGTCTCAAGTTGCCAAAATGAGGGTTTCATTGTATTGGGGGGGTGAGGTTATTGTGGATAATAACTCAGTGAGGTATAGCTCTCCTCCACAGTGTCATGTTAAATTGCCGCTTAATATGCAGTACGATACTTTGGTATCGTTGTTACGTAAAAAATGAGTGAGCGGAGGCGTTCGGTTAGCATTAAAGTAACCGGAAGATTTCCTTATTCAGTGACTCCGCATGGGTTTGCTTATTATTCTGAGTTTAACATTGACGATGATGAAAGTCTTAGAGATTTTTTGCGGGTTCCGGACGAATATAGAGAATACATTGTAATAAAATTATTAGAAATGTATGTGAAGGTTGAAGACCTTAGTAGTAATGAGGGAGTGCGTATAAGTGATAACCCACATTCATCGGATGGTTATTTTGGAGGAGCATTAGGCGGACATGTTGGAGATGGAAGAGGTTCTCTTGATTTGAATTTGTCACCACAGGCGAATGAGGAGCCAGAAAATAATGTTACTACTTCGTATAATCAACAAGACGACTGTTAAACTTAAATTTAGTGAAATCTTTTTCTTTATGTTTTATTTGGATTTGTATTTATAGTTCTAATTTTCATAGGGTGTATCGTCCGCAATTGAATTTGACAAATTATGACGACGTCCCTAGTTGGAATTTGCAAAAATCTGTAGTATTGGAGCACGGTGGTCCCTCTGGTAGTTATCAGCAACCTCAAGAAAGCCAGCATGAAACTTCAAGACAATACGAGTTGTAAGTATAGTGATGTAGTGATATGTACATTTAAATTTCAAGACAATACGATTAGGATACTTAATTTTTTGTTGGTTATATGTAGTGAAAACGAGCTTCTTGAAGCTCCTGGACTAACACAGTTACCCGTACACGATGTTTTTACTCGTGACTTAGCAGATGCAGAGTCAGGAGGATGATAGTGATTACGATAACAATGTGGATGAGTCTGGTGATGAGACACCCTTCCGTGAGGAGGGTGATGATGTGGAGGGTGACGATGACGAGGAGGAAGTGAATGTGGAGCCTGATTTGACTAGAGAGCATGTTCCTCCTCCCCTCCCGGTTAGACGAAGAGTGTATGAATCCCACGTGCCTTTTCATGAGAGAAATATTCCATACCTGGATAATTTGCCTGCCATGCCTAATGTTGATGCATTGACAAGGGATTATGATGAATTACGATCGAAGATGTGGGATGAATGCAGACCAGGTGTTATTACAAAGGGCATGTATTTCCCTGACAAAGCTCGCCTAGTTAGGGCTGTAAAAATCTATAGCATAAGGGAGTGTCGTGAGATGACGATAACTGAGTCAACTAGGGATAGATACAAGGCTGTATGTCGTAGGTGGTTCTTGGGCTGTCATTGGATGCTTCGTGCTACAAAGAAAAAATCTGGTTTGTGGAAAGTTGGTAAATTTATTAGCGATCATAGATGTGAAATGGACACATTCAATGAGAACCACTTCAACCTGGATGTTGACTTGATTTCCCTTGTCTTGGTTCTATTTTTGGAAGTGTCTATTAGATTTAAGATTAAAGAGTGTATTACAGTTGTCCACAAGGAGTATGGTTGTACTATAAGTAAAAGAAAGGCATATCTCGGTCGCAAACGTGCCTTTGAACTAATTTATGGCGACTGGGATAAGTCCTTTTCAAATCTTCCCTGGTACATGGCTGCACTGCAACAATTTAACCCCGGTAATATTGTTGAATGGAGGCGCGAGCGAAGTCCTGGCAGTCCGGAATTTATATTCAACTATCTATTTTGGTCATTTAAACCAAGCAATAGATGGTTTTGTGCATTGTCGTCCCGTAATTTCCATAGACGGTACTCATGTCTATGGAAAGTATGATATTAAGCTTTTGATTGCAGTTGCTATAGATGCCAATGGCCAAATATTTCCACTTGCTTTTGCCATTTGTGCGAATGAAAGTGAAGAGACGTGGACGCAATTCTTGAACCACTTGAAGCAACACGTTGTGAAACAGCGTTCAGGTATTTGTCTAATTTCTGATCGGCATGGTGGTATTTTAAGTTCTGTACGTCACTTGCCTGAATGGCAGGCACCGCATGCATACCACCGTTACTGTGTGAGGCACCTAAAGGCCAATTTTCAAAAGAGATTTCCTGACAAGGCGTTGCATGACTTAATGTGGATGGCTGCAACTGAGCACCAGCTATGTAAATTCAATAGGTGCATGGAAGCAATCCGGCAGTTGGAACCACGAGCCTATAGTTGGTTGATGCAACATGACACTCAAATGTGGACATTGCATGTTGATGGTGGCATACGATGGGGAGCCCTCACCACGAATGTGTCGGAGTCATTTAATGGATTGTTGAAATCTGCCCGTGGACTGCCTGTCACTGCCATGGTCCGCATGACTTTCAAACAGAGTGTAGAGAGATTTGTTGAAAGGCATGCAACTGCATCATCATTGTTGGATAGAGGTGTTGAATTTATGCCAATACCCATGGAAAGATTCGAAAAGTACAGGAAGCGAGCACAGTGGCATTCTTATTTTTAGTACGACAATGAACAAGGTGTTTTCGAAGTTAAGACAGGTAATCGTGGACACCGTGGGAATAATGTACATACGGTGAATGAAAGTAGAATGTTATGTTCGTGTGGGAAATGGACCATCTACCACATGCCGTGCCCACATGCATTGAAGTGCTTTCAACAAGTTGGCTATGGGGCAACAAACTACATTGATAGGCACTACAGTGTTGCAGCATACGTAGACACGTATAGTGGGAAGTTGCATCCTTTAGGTGCCGAGCATTATTGGCCGACGGAACCTTTTAAGTTGGTATGTAACAAGGAGTACTTGCGCAAGTTGAGAGTGCAAAAGAGAACACGTATACCAAACCAAATGGATGTTGGTGAGTCTGTTTATGCACGTAAATGTAGCATATGCTCCCAAACTGGACATGACCGCCGTAAATGTCCTTCAAGTGCAAGTTCGTCCAATGTACCCAACTATCAACCATAACATTAGTTCCTTATTTTTGTATTATTAGTTGTAATATATGTATGTAGTACCTTTCGTGCATTTGAAATAAAATTATTCTTCAAATTACGTATGTTGTTGTAATTTTCTTAATGTGATGTTGTGCAATTTTAAATAGTGTATAATAATACGAAAAGTGAAGTTATGAAAACCATGTGAATTGTCATATCTATGTCATTTCGTCCATGTAATTCGTAGTTCAATACTACGAAATATAAATTTGTCCTTTTATTTGAAAAAACCTGAAAATTATGTGATTTTTAGTGTCCTAGTAATTCGTAGTTCAATACTACGAAATGTAATTCGTAGTTTAATACTACGAAATGTAATTCGTAGTTCAATACTACGAAATGTAAAGTTGTCACTTCTTACGAAAAAGCTGCATTTTTTTGTAATTCGTAGTTTAATACTACGAAATGCAATTCGTAGTATTATATAACGATTTATGTTTATGTTGCCTATAAATACGGGGCTCATTACCGTCATTACATGTGCTTAAAATCTTACAAAGCGCAAATATTTCTTGCGAACGTTTGATATTTTCAAAGTGTGTTACTGTGCAATATTTTAAATGGCTCAATATGGAACACCAGTGTGTTACTGTGGAAAAAAATGTGTGCAACAAACATGTTGGGAAGGTGATGATGTTGGACGCCACTACTGGATGTGCATGAACCAGATGGATTGCTACAAAAATCCGAATGAGCCAATGTGTGAGTTCAATGAATGGGCTGAGGAACAGTGTCTCCAAGCAAACTACAGAGAACGAATGCTTAATCTGCATAATATGTGGTTAGCGCAAGCAGAAAGCAGCTACAATAGCAATATAAGAAGGATAGAACTCAGGGACGAGGTGAGGGAATAAAAAAATAAAAAACTAAGAGCAGAATGGAAATTGGCATCAGCTATGGGAGAAAACAAAAATAAACAGGAAATTGCGGAGCTTAAGGTGAGAGTAAAAGAGTTAGAAGACGAACAAGAACGACTGCTAGAACAATTTAAGTGGCTAGAACGCAGAATAAATGGAAGCTCATAGACGAAACAATTTAAGTGGCTAGAACGTCTACTTGATTTTACTCTCGTTTAAGTGTCATTTCATTTTAACTGTAATAGTATGTTTGTGTTTGTATTGAACAATTTTAAGTTTTATGGGAATATTATGTTGTAAGTTTTATTGGAATATTATGTTTTAAGTTTTATTGGAATATTATGTTTGTGTTCTATTTTATATATAGATATTTGGCTCATTGTTCTATTTATTGCTTTAGTTATATTTGAATTGGAAGTGTTGTTTCTACTATTAATGCTATGTTTGTATTTATACATTAATGAAATCAAAAAATATTTATTTATTCACAATAAATGTTATTTACACAAGTGTATATACATAATGAAATCAATGAGTGCCGCATGCTTTGTGCCTCAAATTTGTTGTTGGCCTAAGCCGCATCCCCTGTCGGTCTGGCACACTATCTGGATCATCATCGTCAAGCCGCCTCTTTATGGGAGGATGTGCAGCGGCATCTACAGCACAACTTGCATGGTCGGAGGAATAGGCCGTTGGGCCGGCACCAACCTATAAAAAATAAGTAATGTTAGATAAAATAATAGAGGTATTTAAATTATTATGGTTAACAAATTATTTCTCTCACAATGGTCTCGTCGAGGTCCTGCGTATATTCATCGATGGTCAGCTCATCATCGCATGTAGTATGGTCAAACATGGTCTGAGATGAAGACTACATAAAAATAGATGTAATGAATTTATTGCATCGAAAGTAAAAATAATGTAGAATTGAAAAACATAAGTAATACAAACATACCGCATCAAATGCAGGGGACGATGGATAACTCAACCTACGACCGCCATCCACGTCACGGGTCGGCCGATGCTCAGCTGCAGTAGATGTGCCAGCGAAGTACTCATGTACATCCCCGTCAAAGGTACCCATAATCTGCAATGGTCCGGATGGGGTCATCTGTGTCGCTGGCAATGACAACTGAAGGTCGTATGAGGGCATACTGCTGCCAGGGTCGTATGAGGGCATGCTGCTGGAAGGGTCAGCTGGATGGGTCATAAAACCCCGCTGCATGCTGCTGGAAGGGTCAGCTGGATAGGTCATAAAACCCCGCTGCATGCTGCTGGAAGGGTCAGCTGGATGGGTCATAAAACCCCGCTGCATGCTGCTGGAAGGGTCAGCTGGATGAGGCACATAACCCTCCTGCTCATCTCCAAACCCCCCAGCTCCAAACCCTGCAGGTGGGTCGACCGGCTCCTCAACACCCCCTTGCCGTGCACGTCGTCGTCGTCCCCTGCGAGCCCTAGCCCCTGCACGGGGGACTGGCCTACCCCTCCGGTACGCGTCTGGATCCATATAATCGGGCTCATCATCTAACCTATTGTCCTCCCTCGCTCTTCCAGTCCCAAACGACACATCTGGGCAACCGCCTGTCCATACTCAACCAGTCTAGGGTTGTCTTCACACTGCTGGATATCTATACTAGACTGGTAGACCCGGTGAAACCAACTAACCTGTGAAATAAGTCAATTAGTAAATAAATTACTCTATGCCATAATTATATGATATTAATAAGTCAAAAAAACATACCAGTGACTCGTGCCGTCCGGCATACGGTCTGTACCGGCCGTCAAGCATGTGGATGGGGTTCCCGACATGCCTCCGGGTGTGACGTCTGTACCAGGCCTCATAAATCGCAATAGTAGCCTCCTGGTACGGTGTCGGCGGTGGCGGGATGCGCTGAGCTCGCTCCTCCCAATGAACTACCTGGTCACGCAGCCACGCTACATAATCCCGGCTCATGTTGTGACGGTCGTCACGCTGATAATGAGTAGGGTCCCAGGAGGGATCACTCGGTACCAGCTGATGACGACCAAACCGACGAAGCACACGCTCCGTCGCATGATACTCAACAACTTCCCAAAATATCAATGGGACGGAGCTGCTCCATATGAGTCGGTCTGTCGAGCAAATAGCAGGTAGGTGCGCAAGTAGCTCATCAGTGTACGGCATCCAGATGAACTACAACGAATAACAATAAATTAGTATGCAAGGTACAACTACATTCAAAACAATCAACTTTATGTAGATGTTTACCTGTCCAGTATGCAATATATCCAACTGGTCCCTAATAAGGGGGAGATTATGGTGCACATCCACTCCTCGGTAATTCCCCCGCCGAAGAATCCATCTCACAGCTAGCGGGAGGGGCGGATAGTCCTGTGCCGGCAGAGGTGGCTGTAGTGGCATGATACGCTGCCACGCCCAAACCTAAGAAAAAATGTTGATGTAAATTATGAGTCATTTCACAATATATAATTTGTGCTTAATTAATTTTGGAAGTATTTTGCACCTGAAGGAGTGGCAAAAAACCACCAATATCAGTAGCTGCACCGATGCTAGCCCGGCACATGCTCCTGTAGAGATACGCCAGAACAGCAGCTGCCCAACTGTACTGATGCACCTGCTCCATATCCTCCAGAGAGTGGAGAAACCGCATCGATATCTTGTTCCCCGACGTGTTGGGAAACAAGACACACCCAAATAGCATGAGTAATGCCATCCGAGTGAAACGGATAATCCACAGCTCCTCTGTCTCCTCCGTGAACCGTGGATGCAACTCCGCCATGAACGCTCTAATGACGGATAGCTGGAGACCACAACCACCAACGTTGCCCTCCGGGTGCAAACCTGTCATCCGTCCCATCACATCCGCCAGCTGTGCGCGGGTCATCCGTCTCCACTCCTGGGGCAGTGTCAATGCGCGGCCCTCAATGCGCAATCCATACAACACCTGCACATCCTGGAGAGTGATCGTAGCCTCTCCAGTAGGCAGGTGAAATGTATGCGTCTCTGGTCGCCACCGCTCTATCAACGCTGTGATGAGCGACCAGTCAAGCTGCATCCGTCCCAGCTCAAATATGCTGTACAAGCCGGTCTGCTCTAGAAGGTGTACAACTCGTGGATGAAAGGGATGCCGCGCCAAAAACTCTCACAATAGCAGAAATGAACTTAGGGGAACAATTAAATTAGGGATTGGGGCGTAATTTTCTAAAACGACCGGTCGGGTCGTTACAATAATCCTTCTGCCGAAGGTCCGGGGTGTGCAGGTTGACGAGATGCCATGTCGTGTACTATAAATAAGAAAAATTAATTATTGCATAGATGAAGACACACATAATAATGATTAATTATTCTAAATCTCACTTTTAATATTTTCATAATTTTGTTAACTTAATTAATTAAATTACGTATAATTTAATATAACTGTTGTTTAAAGGTTCCAGGCTTGATTTTTGAGGCCCGGGACCACATAATAATGATTAATTATTCTAAATCTCACTTTTAATATTTTCATAATTTTGTTAACTTAATTAATTAAATTACGTTTAATTTAATATAATGGTTGTTTAAAGGTTCCAAGATTGATTTTTGAGGCCCGGGACCACATAATAATGATTAATTATTCTAAATCTCAATTTTAATATTTTCATAATTTTGTTAACTTAATTAATTAAATTACGTATAATTTAATATAACGGTTGTTTAAAGGTTCCGGGCTTGATTTTTGAGGCCCGGACCACATAATAATGATTAATTATTCTAAATCTCAATTTTAATATTTTCATAATTTTGTTAACTTAATTAATTAAATTACGTTTAATTTAATATAACGGTTGTTTAAAGGTTCCAGGCTTGATTTTTGAGGTCCGGGACCACATAATAATGATTAATTATTCTAAATCTCAATTTTAATATTTTCATAATTTTGTTAACTTAATTAATTAAATTACGTTTAATTTAATATAACGGTTGTTTAAAGGTTCCAGGCTTTTGTTTTTGAGGCCCGGGACCACATAATAATGATTAATTATTCTAAATCTCAATTTTAATATTTTCATAATTTTGTTAACTTAATTAATTAAATTACGTATAATTTAATATAACGGTTGTTTAAAGGTTCCAGGCTTGATTTTTGAGGCCGGGACCACATAATAATGATTAATTATTCTAAATCTCAATTTTAATATTTTCATAATTTTGTTAACTTAATTAATTAAATTACGTATAATTTAATATAACGGTTGTTTAAAGGTTCCATGCTTGATTTTTGAGGCCCGGGACCACATAATAATGATTAATTATTCTAAATCTCAATTTTAATATTTTCATAATTTTGTTAACTTAATTAATTAAATTACGTATAATTTAATATAATGGTTGTTTAAAGGTTCCGGGCTTGATTTTTGAGGCCCGGGACCACATAATAATGATTAATTATTCTAAATCTCAATTTTAATATTTTCATACTAAGAGACTACGCTAAAATTTAATAAGGCTCTACGCTACAAGGCTCTACGCTAACAGGCTCTACGCTAACATGATATACAATAACATATTAAAGTAATACTAAAACAATAAATATACCAACATTAACATATTTTCTAATAATTTATAAAATAAAATTAATTCAAATACCTCAAATTAAAGTTGTAAAACTGAAATTTTGTTACCGAATTCGTGTCCAACAGTATCTCCGTGTGGGCCCCACTTGTGTTGCACTTGAAGGGGACGGGTGGGACTTCGAAATCAAAATTTTGGCAAAAAATTAGAGAGAATTTGAGGGGTGGCCGACAAGAAATTTGGGAGAGAGTTTGAGATTGAGAGTGGTGTAGAGGAGAAAAAGAGTTGCGGATATAACAAGGGGCATTTCGCAGTATTGTACTACGAAATGCCTTATTTTTTAAAAAAAAAAATTTTAATATTCTTTTACACTAACGCCTATTTTTCAAAAAAAAAAATTTTTTAATGCAGTTCGCAGTATAAAACTGCGAAATGTACAAACGGACGTTTGTACATTTCGCAGTTTTATACTGCGAAATGTTTAATTTCGTAATTTTTTTTTTTGGTTTATTTCGGTATTTTTTGTTTTATTCAATATTATTTCGGTTCCGGACTCCCCGTGTTCAACCCTTGTCATTAAAATATTTGTGGATTAATATAATTTTCTTATACTTTTTTCTATTTTTTTCTTGTATTATTGTTATACTTATTAAAGGATAGTGGAATTACCGTCTATGATTTTTGCTTGTTATAGTTTTTCACGTTTATGAAAATTATTCTATACATTTTTCTAAACAACTAAAAACCTCCTCAAAATAGGATTAAAACCTAAACTACTGGGAAGAGGACTAGAAATTACACCTCCTCATCTTCTTTCAGATGTAATAGAACCCAGAAAAAAAATTCCTGACAATCTTAATACAATTTGGTCATAGATAATTGAAAAAGACATCACGAATAAACCTCCCGGGGATCGAACCTATGTGTGTGAGTATGAACATGAAAGACATTGGAGATTTGATCCTATGTGTGTGAGTATGAACATGAAAGACATTGGAGATTTGATGAACCAGCAGGTCTATGGGCATTTCTAGTTGGATTCAATATTAAAGTAGTTTTATTAGTGAGTTGATAAAAAAAAGAATAATTTATTAGACCTTGTATTCAATATTATAAATATTATTGAGTACCGTCATTACCCAAATTGTTCAACAGAATAACAATACCTAGGAAGATAGCTACTCTTTGTCCTTATTGTGTTCTCTAGTCACCTATATGAAGACAACTATATTAAGCTAAATTATCCCATTACAAATACCTCTCTTTGTTAGAATACAACACAACTAATCTAAAATCGTGTACTAGCTAATATGCCATTAAAAACACTATAAAAAAAATCATGTGTTTAAGTTTCATAATCAAACAAGCAAAATTTCTTCAAAATCAAAAAGTTCTACACCAAATAAAACAATAATGCAATTAGCCAACTGAGAACTTCAAGTTTCTGCAATATTCTTTATTATATTTCCATGTCTGGTTCAGCATTGAGATCAAACAAGCTTGATTGCAATTGTGTAGTATCAATTTGCTGCAATTAAAATCAAGCAAACACTATAAGAAAATATGATATGCTTAAGTATTAAATCAAATGTAGTCGCAAAATTGTACCTCATTCACACCTAAGGAACCATCATGCTCAACATTTGCACCCCTGCCTTGCCCATTACTCCTACCCCTGCGTCCATCACTTCTACCGCTACCTGTGCCATCACGATTGCCACCAACCCTGCCACCACCCTTGCCACACCCTGTAATGCTAGTTCTTGCTCCACTACTAGCTCCAAATACACCACGCAGTTGTGAACTTGTAAAGTAGTATTCAATTATTCCTCTATATCATTAAAACGCGGCATGCCACGTGAATTAGTGTACTAGGGATCTCGTAAAGTTGTGCCTTCAATTTTATTTGTGTCATCCTAGTTTTGGTTTGGCACGATCATTTCCTCATCCTAGTTTTGAAGATCATACACCATTTTCTTCAAATTATGCTTAACATATTGAACATTCACGCTAGCACCGAGTGCTATATCACAAGCCATGTTAAAATACCTCAACATGCTCATGTATGTCTTATATTCAGGTGTCATGGTTGGGTAACCAACTTGATGGAACCGATTCAAGTGTGGCCTAATAACATCGTTTCTCCACCTTGTCAGTACATACTTTTCATCAATTTTATCAATCTTCTTGTGCGATAAGATCTTGAGTATATGGCAAAAAAGTATCCCTCTAGACTCGAACCATTTGCAGTTGCAACTAAAATATTCACCGATAGGTATATATTCAACAATGTACTCAACTCGATTTCCATCATTTTTTGTTATAACTGAATAATCACTAACGATGAATTTCTCAACACCGGGGACAACCTGATGATCGTCGAAGTTGATGACTTCACAATGATATAATTTTCCTAGCTGTGTCTTGAAAAATTAATACACTGTATGCGTATAACACTGAATTGCCTGTTGTTTCCACTTGAACATTGACTCACACACAATTTGAAAGCCCTTTGACCTGTATTTCGCTTCCAACTCTTTCTCGTGCTTAGCTCTTATAGCTAACCCATACTGATGAACAAACATCCTAAAGTGCTTTGACGGGTAATATATACATCAAAGAACGCATGTATCCCCTTACTTATTTGCGTAGATAGCATACCAACCCAAAAATACACATCAAGGTACATATGAAACCATTTTTCTTTTTCAGAGTAAAGCTTGTTGAACCAATTCCTTGTATGCAAATTATACCTTGCAATATATTCTGTTCATTTTCTCTCAAAAACTTCAATAGTAATGCTATCAAGGACCATAGATTTAAATTCTGGACGTGCAATTTTAGAAGGACGAACACTACTTAAGTAAACATGCAACTTTGAGAATGGCTATGTGACGACCCAAAGGGTCATCACTTATGTAATTAATGAACATTTCCCATGGAATCAAGCCAAGTTCTAAAAACTAATTTGTAACTATCGATATCTTCATGAGACATTAGAGCACATCCTAGCAAGATGGACTGTCTATGGTGATTTATGCCAACAAATGAAGCACATGACATATTATATCGATTCACAAGATACGTCGTATCAAAGCATATCGTATCATGGAATTTCTCATACGCTGCCTTACAGTGTGAATGCACCCATACCATATTTTGCAGCCCACCAATATTATCAACGTCGATTGAATAGAAAAACTCTCTATCCTTTACCTGGATTTCACGAAAAAAGTTGAGCAGCGACTGTGCATCCCCTTCTTGCCTTTTAAAATTTCTACTCTTCAAGATATAATTTCTACAATTCATTGGAGTGCAACCCAAATTTTGCAGTCCACCAAATTGAACCTCAGCAAGTCTAATATTTTGGAGGGTCTAATGCTAGATCAATCATGAGCTACAAGATCCCTCTTTAAAGACTAACAAACCGATCTATATCCATCCATCAAACGCGATACAGGTAGGAGCAAATCATGATTGTGATCATGAACGAGCTTAGAGACATGCCAACAACCAAAATCATCCAAAACAGCAGCTAGCCTAGCTTTACAATTGTTACTTTTGGTGATAAACTTGATTTTGCGAATCCTAGTCCTATCACAACAGTAGGTTATATACCTGGTAGTGTCACCACCCTTCTTGTTGGAATTTCTTTTGATGACGGAGAATTCCTCTCAGTCGTGCATGTTCTTTGTAGAATGCAAACAAAATATCTTTATCTCTAAATTGCATTCTAGAGATTGGACCTACAACCACATCCTCTTTAGTGAATTCATTATCCAATTCCCAACCAACATCACATAACTCTAATTCATTCCTAAAACCCGCTCCTCATTATCGTTAGCTTCTCCGTGACATTCTCCATCGGCATCATCATCATCATCATCATCTAAGTGCATAACGTTGTTGAACCTACCGTGAGAATTAACATCGACCCATTCGTATTCATTCAACAAACTATTGTCAGATGTCATCCCTAAAGATCTGTACAACTCGTCCCTAACTCGATCAAACCTATTATCTTGGTTGATATTCATGGTTGTTGTATTTGTGTTATGTCATTTGGATTCATAGTTTGTAGCACAGCCAAATTTTCTTGGTTTGAATCCATTTTTAGAGAAGGAGAAAATGTTCGCTGGTTTTGGGATAGGCAATGAGGAAAGTGTCCGCTGGTTTAGGGTTTGGTAAGGAGGACGTATACAAAATCGTATACTATATTTATTTTTAAGAAAGGAAAAAATACAATAATTTGTTAAAAATTAAAAAATGTGTAATTTGTATAAAATACACATAAATACAAGGAAAATACACCAGACTCTTCATCTCCCAATATTTAATTTTCGCATACTTCAAGACATAAAATTTAATTTTAGGTTTTGAAGGAAAAAATATAGGCTAATTAATTAGAGGGTTATTTATGTATTTTCACTGGTGTGGCCAAAGTTGGATCACGCTAATGTGGTCGTTTAGCATCACCCATAATTTTTGACGTCCTGACGATCGATGAGGACTTGTGGCAAGACAAATCTTGCTCATCCATCGAAACTTGTTATGATTCATTAGAACTTGTGAACAATTTGTTCTAAAGTTATATCATAATTTGTACTAAAGTTTCGGGACTTTTAGCAACACAAGTTTATTCATCTTTCTTAACTCATGACAACCTATCAGTATTTTTGTTGAGTTTTGATCCACAAGCTATTTTTGCAAAACTTATCTAAATAGGGTAAAACTTAAATGTTAGCATTAAATTAACCTAGTTGTGCAGATGAATCTAAATTAACACGGAAGAATTAGTAATAATAACAAAAATACTAGCAGTAGTATTCGTTCACATTTTTCTCCAATTGGTTTTCCCATATTTAAGAGTAAATTATTCACTTTCATTAAAAAATAAATAGGTAGAATAGCCTAAATGACACTTATACTTGTGCCACTTTGTCATGCTGGTCCCCAAACTTATCATTTTACCAATTGAATACTTATACTCATTCAAACCGTGTATAATGAACGCTTATGACAGGAGGCTGCAGTGCGTGTAATAGAATCTCCTACACGTAGGATGCCACGTCATTACTAGTGCCACATATGAAATAACTATTGACTTTATCGTTATTTTTTTCCTTACACCACCTTCTCTTCCCCTTACCATCAACAGCTCCACTGCCATTGCCGGAAAATTTCTCCGGTCACCGGAGTACACCATTAAAAATATTGTAATGTTTATTCAATTCTAAGAGCCTTGTAGTATTTTAATGACTACACCAGGAGGAATACCATCTACGTCTTTAGAAAAAGTAAGCTCAATTATAGAGATGGTTTCATCTTTCATAAAATCACAAATGGAGGGGGTGTTTGCAGGGGTGGTAAAAATGGTGACGACGACAAAATACTACAAGGCTGATGTAGGGGGGGAGAGGGAGGGATGCTGGTTGGGGGGGAGGGAGATAGGTTTTGGGGAATAATAAAAGGGGGTGCTGGTTGGGGGGAGGGGGTAGGCGATGGGAAATGAGAAATAAGAGATAGGTTTTGGGGAAGAATGGAAAAGGGTACATGTGGGGGTGGGTTGGTGGTGGGGGTGGGGGAGAACGGGAAGGGGAAGGGGAAGAACGAGAAAAAGAAACGTGGGTGGGGGTGGGGAAGAAGAAAGAAGAAATAACATAGATAGTTTATATTTTTTTTTGTCCCTTGTTTTTACTTTTCTTTTTATTTCTTTATTCTTATTTTAATCATTTTAGTATAAATTTTTATGTTAACTCTCGTTATGCGCGTGAAATTCACGAATTTTGTCCAACTCAGTCATAAAGTTGCCACATTAGCTTGGTCAACGGTCAGAGGGGTTTAAAGTAATGCGTTTTGAAAATTACGAGTGTCTAGATGAAACTTAGTAGAGTATCGGGACCGGGATGACAAAGGGGGACAAGTAGAAATGCCATTTAGGCTATTCTGCCAAATAAATAATGTGTTTGCTCGTGTCCTTAATGAGTTCATTGTTCAGATTAAATAAAGGAAAATGCATAAGTAAATAGTCTGATTTTCAAATACACATTTAAATTTTAAGGAGGTTCGATTACCCCTCCTAAACTATTTTAAAACGAGATAAATTCACCCTTAATGTATCGGCCAAAATCTGACTACCTGACCATGACAGCAACGACCCCGTCCTAATCATCTTACAAAAATAGTCAACAAACTCGACTCCGACTCGTTATTATTATTTCTGACACAAGCAATGCGGCCACATCCCTTCCACGATGAAGGAACGCCTCCTCGACCTAGATACGACGAATCATGATAAGCTCATGGAGTTTTCGACTATAAATACAAGGTAAAAGAGCTGAAAGAGGGGGGTGGAGCCTTCTTCTCCGTTACTCTAACAACCCGAAAAAGGGATTACAAAGCTCTATGAATAAAACCTTGAACCTACGCCAACGGAAGATCCTTTTTTTTCAGCCATCCATGAAGGAAGCAACATGATTGTAATTCCCTGAACCTCTCCAAGGAGAGGCAGGATAACTTTCTATAATCAATAATGCTCCTCAAATATCATTTTTGCCCGATATTTCTGTATTTTGTTTTCGCCTTCTAATCCAGTATTAATTATGTTTGGCTATATTTATCCCATCATCTCTTTTTGATTGTTTTGCTTAAAAAGTGTTTAATAACTTTTGCTTCAAACAATTTGGCATCGTCTGTGAGGATTTCCTAGTAAAAGTACATAGTTTCTTCCTGGATCGCAACCAAATAAACACCAAAACAAAAAAAACAACCCAACTCAAACCAGAGTCAATGGCAGCGCATCGAGCAAGGAAGAATCGAAAGCGTCAACGGGAGACAAAATCCTTTGCCCCACCAATCTCGAGCATCCAGAACGACGAGAGCCCCCTAATCGCCAGGCAGAAATGTGGAGTATTCCCCGCCTCACCCATCATATTGTATCGGGCCGGAAGCCGGCACAGAAAGATTTCAAACTAGGAATCAAAAATTGCCTCAAAGAAACCCGAATGCCACGGTCAAATGAACAACCATAACACGTACGACACAAGATCACATGCCAAAATGAAGTCGACACATATTGCACGCGATGTTAAACTATCGATGTAAACGACAGAACAAGGCTAAATGCCTTATCCATCGAAATGTGATAGTTTGACCTCGTTCAAACCAAATCAAAGGCTATATGCCTTCGCCATCAAAGTTGACAGTTCGACCTCGCTCGAACTGGGACAAAGGCTAAGTGCCTTCTCCATCGAAATGTGACAGTTCGACCTCGTTCGAACCAAATCAAAGGCTAAGTGCCTTCTCTATCAAAATGTGATAGTTCGACCTCATTCGAACCAAGTCAACGGCTAAGCGCCTTCACCATCAAAGTCGACAATTCGGTCTCGTTCGAACCAAGTCAAAGGCTAGTTGATAGTTCGATCTCCCTCAAACTGGGACAAAGGCTGAATGCTTCGCCATCAAAGTTGACAGTTAGACCTTGCTCAAACTGGGACTAAGGCTAAGTGCCTTCTCCATCAAAATATGACAGTTCGGCCTTGCTCGAACTGGAACTATGCTAAGTGCCTTGGCCATCAAAGTTGACAATTCGACCTCGCTCGAACTGGGACAAAGGCTAAGTGCCTTCTCCATCAAAATGTGACAGTTCGACCTCGTTCTAACCAAGTCAAAGGCTAAGCGCCTTCGCCGTCAAAGTCGAAAGTTCGATCTTGCTCGAACTGGGACAAAGGCTGAATGCATTCTCCATCAAGTTGATAGTTCGACCTCGCTCGAACTGGACTAAGACTAAGTGCCTTCTCCATCAAAATGTGACAGTTCGACCTCGCTCGAACTAGGACTAAGTCTAAGTGCCTTCACCATCAAAGTTGACAGTTCGAAAGGCTAAGCACCTTCTCCATCAAAGTTGACAGTTCGACCTCGTTCGAACCAAGTCAAAGGCCAAGTGCCTTCTCCATCGAAATGTGACAGTTCGACCTCGTTCGAACCAAGTCAAAGTCTAAGTGCCTTCTCCATCGAAATGTGACAGTTCGACCTCGTTCGAACCAAATCAAAGGCTAAGCGCATTCTCCATCAAAGTTGACAGTTCGACCTCGCTCGAACTGAGATTAAGGCTAAATGCCTTCACCATTAAAGTTGACAGTTCGACCTCGTTCGAACCAAGTCAAAGACTAAGTGCCTTCTCCATCGAAATGTGACAGCTCGACCTCGTTCGAACCAAGTCAAAGGCTAAGCGACTTCTCCTAACCAAAGAACTTTGTTACATTAATAAGAACATAATTTCAACTAGTTAACGCCTGATCAATTAGAGTCCAACATAAGATAAAGGTAGATCTATTAATCCTCGAGAACTTCTCAGAGGATAGTAACAAAAAAAATAGAATCATTATCATCGTCGGAGAAAAAACCGTCGTCGCTGGTGGTTTTGATACTCTCAAGTTTTAGAGTTGTCAATCCATCATTATCTTCATATTTTAATCCAATATTTGGTTATTTTTACTGGATCTTTATTGTTGTTGCAAAATAGGATGAACTGTTAAAATAAAAATGAAGGAATACGAAAATGGTGAGCTGGACTTCATTTTCTCTGGCGAGGAGTTCATCAAAGTTCTTGTGGGAATCCCTTACAGTGGTCGGAAATGTGTTTGAGCTTATTTTATTAATAAAATATACCTAATTGTAAAGTATCCAATAACAAGAAAATATATATAGACATTTAATAAAATTTTAAGACACCGCAAAATTTAAGTATGTAGTTAAAAATTTGACTATAGGTCAAGGGGGTACTTATGTATTTTTTCATTGAATTGTTAAACTTTAACATAAATTTTAATCATTGGTAGTAGGTACTAATAAGGTCCTATTCTTCTTTAAAAATGATAATATTAGAGAAATCATTTAATTTCGTGGATGGTTCATGGAACTAGTGAGGGTTCTCTTTCTAGTTTGTATGAATATGAAAGTAATGTAACAAAATGGACCTTTATACTACATGAATAGTGTGTTTTCTTTATTCGTTTATGTTATAAGCAGAGCATGCTTGTCCAAGTTTCTAGGTTATCAATTCTTCTTAAGAAGTATTTTTTTAGCAAATTTGAAGTATTTTTTTAGCAAATTTGAAGTATTTGGACAAGAAGTTTTTTTTTTTTTTTTCTTTTTGCCTTTGGGGGAGAAATTATAAATTCTCTAGCTTCTTCCAAGAAGCAGAAGTAGAAAATTAACTTGTTCAAGACAAAATAACCTTATAATAAATTTATATTCCAAATTATTCCTCATTAATTTAATATTTTTCTATTCCTTTTTCTTTTATTTCTACTATTTCTTTCTTCTCTTTTTTATTTTAATCATATTTTTATTCACTTCCTCCGATTACCAAGAGTAAATTTTTCATTCATATTGAATAGTTTATTTTTATATATTTAAATTATCCTGTAAATAATAAGTAATGTACAATATTAGATATCATTGTAATAACAATATTTTATATTGATTAGAATTTTTTATTTATAGTTTTGCATTATATTTTATATTTTAATTAGCTCTTTCATAATAAATATTTATTTTTTGAAATAATACTAATTACAAACCCAACATTTATTGTCCTTTTCCTAATTTGATACTTAAAAGTACTTTTTGGAAAAATTAGCCAAACATAATAAGCTTGCAAAAAGCAATACTCAAATGAATTGACCAAACATAATTGTTATTTTGTAAAAGTACTTATTCAAAAAGTATTTTTGAACAAAAATACTTTTCAAAATAAGGCATTTTTGACCGTTTGGGACTCTTAGTTAGTGTTGGATCATGGAGACATAAAAGGACAGGAAAGCAAATTAACATTGAACCAAACTCTCACATGGAGGCTTGTGTTAGCAATAATATGCCAGATAATTCTTACTAGCAAGAACCCCATGTGGGCTTAACCATTAGTTATCAATCAATTTAATGGATAAGTCTTCTCCTTTTCCAAAATACAAATATAAATGAAAGAAGATAGAATAAAGGAAATGTTGACATAACATTCAAATTGGAGCACATGACAATCTAGTTTCTGATGGACAAGAGGGGTTGCTCTGATGGTAAGCAACCCCCACTTCCAACCGAGAGGTTGTGAGTTCGAGTCTCCCCAAGAGCAAGGTGAGAAGCTGGGGAGAGGTAATTAGACAGGACATGGCCAGGATGCGGATTTCCGAGGACATGACCCTTGATAGGAAAGTCTGGAGGTCTAGTATCAGGGTTGTAGGATAGGGGCTTCTAGATTTTTTATACTCCTTTCCCGGGGTGTGAGGCGTGGTAGGGCCGCCCATAGATGATTAGTTTGTGTTCTCTTTTGGTAGTCATTTCTGGTAGTCACTGTTTTGATATCTTTGCATGTCTGTTTATTTATGGTACATATGCATCTTATGTTTAAATAATTTTTATGAGATGTATGCTGGAGTAACTAATGCGGTTTTTGTTTTTGTTTTTATTTTTGTTTTTGTTTGCTTTTTTTTCCATGCGCCGAGGGTCGATTGGAAACAGCCTCTCTGCCCTCTCGGGTAGAGGTAAAGCCTGTCCCCCCTCCCCAAACCCCCCACCACCACCACCCCAAAAATATTTGGATTAGATATATAATTTATAATTTGTAATTCCAAATGATAAAATGAAATGATATATGATAAAATAGAATATTTTTACTATGTTTAATTAGAGGAGAGTCCAAGATTTAAACTTTAAAATTTAACCTTTACGGTTGTAATTAACATTAAACCCATTATATTTTAAATGGTTATCAGGAATCATTTGGAGAAAAATATTCTTACCATTTTAAATCACTTTTGAACAATTTTTCCATTTAAAATCCGTAAAATTAGCACAAAATTAATACAGGTTATGTAAATTAGTTCAAAGTTGAGACTTTACTGTTTAGACGACACATCTATTATTGGACCATAAAGGCCATTGGCTAATCTATCCAACTAAACTTGCCCGAAATGAATAAGATAAGACTTGACAAAAAGATAAAAATGGCACCTAAAACTCAAATAATAGGTCCAAAAATCAACAATATATTATTACAAAAAAGTTTCAGAATGCCAAACTAGGATTGTCCCACGTAAATATGCCCCTATAAGACTAGTATAATCGCAGAATTTTTAGGATAATGGAACTGTGGTGCAGCATTTATATTGAGGAAAATAATTTTATGTGGAAAATGTTTTACCTTAAAAAATTATTTTGTGGAGCATCTTTTAGTGTTTGTTCAGTACTATAACATTTCGTGACACATGGTACACGTATACAAAGAATAAAACGGAGTATAAGAGAAGTTTTGCTTTTTGAAGATACTTTTTTGTATAAATTTTTTACTATAATGTTAAAATGTTAATTGAAATAAATATTGTGAAGTGAGAGCTACTGAGCTCTAATACGTATTTGTAAAGGAAACTAACATCCATATATAACTAACAGAATTATATTTTCTATTTTAATAAAGAAAATATCTGTTCACAATTCTAAGGCAATCCAAATGATAAGAAGGGTCGCTATGATGGTAATCAACCCCCACTTCTAATCGACAAGTTGTGAGTTTGAATCTTGTCAAAAGCAGGGTGAAAAGTTCTTAAAGGGAAAAATATCGGATTTTTATTTGGAAATAGCCACTCTATCCAAGGTAGTAGTAATATTTGCAATCAAACAAAAGAACTTCATTTTATCTCGGAAACCGGAAACATTTTACTTTTTTTTTTCCTGGGGGAACTTCTTTATGTCTAATGTCTTTAGAGCTATTGATTAATTATTTGACTTCCATAATGTTTACTTGGCCGAGTGGAGACAATATGACATATACACGCTGACTATTAAGTTCATCATGATCACCGGCATGAGTTAGGGTGAGATGGATAGGATCCCTTCATCCTTAATCATATATTTTGGGTTCGAATCCTAGGCATGAAAAGAATCCTGTTAGGTAGCGTTTCCTCCTTAAATAGACCTTACACAACACAAATCTGAATATAGTCAGACGAATACCAGACATCGAATGAGTAAAACCCAACCAAAAAAAATTTCATAATGGAGAGAAATGCCGCACTTTCATCCAAAATCAATCACTCTATCAATTATAATGCCTCTTAGTTTGATCGATCTCCACATTTCTTATAGTGCTGCCTTTTTATTTTACGTGATCATTTAGCAGTTAACATTTGGAATTACACTTGTTGGTGATTCAGCTTAATGTTATTTAAAATCGCCTTAATTGAAGTTTGAACATAACACGTATTTACTTGGTTAATGAGTTTCATTTCCTATTGATTGGAAGTAAAACAAAGAAATCAATTAATTGAAAATGGAAACTCCAATCTCTTCTCCGTTAACACTAAATGATTGAAACAGCACTTCAATCATGAAATTTTAATGGCTAATAGTCTTTCTAGGAACATTGTATACACGCAGCTGCTTTTAATTTTTTTTTTTTTTTTTACTTTTTTAAGGAATCTAGAATTGTACTAGCGACATTTGAAGCATGGGATAAATCGAATATTCGTAAATTATTTTGATATAGTATTAATCAACAGGACTTAGGCTAATTATCTTTGTATAATCTAGCCTTCAAGAAAACAATTGTGTATAAATATAGTAATGAAAATCAGATATAGAGGTCATAACTTTGATTAGGCATTAAGATGGTATCCATGTGAGGTTTGCACGTGAAAATTAATAAGGTTGTGTAAGTGAATAATTAGTGTTGGGCGGCCGAAATCAGATTCCCTCTAATTAATGCACAGATGTCAAGCAATGAATGAGACCTAATAGAAATACTATTTTAATAGAATTTAATATTTCAAAACAGAAAATATAGCAAGAATATCTATCAACTAAATAAATAAGAAAGAATATGAGATTTTTATCTAACTATACTATATTAGAAACTTAATTACTTATATTTTTTATGTTTTGTATTTTATAAGTATTTAGGGTTTTCTTACAAATTATATACATTGCTCCTTAAAAGGCTCTCACACCATTATTAATGCATTCAATTACATCTTTTCCTTTTTTTTTCCCTCTCTACTTCCCTCTTTTTTTATTTATTTATATCAAAATTCCTTAATCTACTCACATAATCTCCATCTCCTCTCTCTCCACCATTGCTGATAACTTTACAACAACAACAACAATGGCCAGTGTGATCCCACAAATGGGGTCTGGGAGGGTAATATGTACGCAGGCCTTACCCCTACCCGAGGGATAAAGAGGTTCTTTCCAGGAGACCCTCAACTCAAAAAGCAACAAAAGACGATATATTATTAGTATCGATAAACTCATAATAAAATGACATAAAATAGCAAAAATAACAGTAAAAGGAAATACATGCCATACGAAAAAAATGGAATATACCATAATATCCAGCAAATAAGGCCTTGCATCCGTAGTGGACCCGTAGCATCCTAGGCCTAAAATCCTAAGACTAACTCATAACTGGCTAGTCTCACTCTAGTGCCGTGTAAAAATATTTATAATTTCCCCTAACCTACAACCTTAATGCTCGACCTCCACAATTACCTGTCAAGGGCCATGTCCTCAGTAATCCTAAGTCGCGTCATTTCTTGCCTGATAACCTCTCCCAATACTTCTTAGGTCTCCATCTACCTCTCCTCGTACCCACCACCGCCAGTCGTTCACACCTCCTCACCTGATAACTTTATATTATTAAAAAAAATCGTCAATTGTATCGTTCTTTTGCTGGGAGACTAAACAACACCCAAAATAAAATAAAAATATTTAAGAATTACATGATAATTGTACCATAATTATATTTGAATTGTATAAGATACATCAATATCTAAAATATAGTTGTATCATACTTGTATCACAATAATATCTAACTGTATATGGTATGTTAATATCGAAAATAATACCTAATATAATACTAATAAATTAATATACAATTATCATATTTGTGATACAAACTGTGAAATTCATCACGAACTCACAAATGCTCGTAACAATATAAAATAAATCTTCAATTATCATACACTTGTAATACTTCCTTGAACATTTATATATATATATATATATATATATATATATATATATATATATATATATATATATATGTGTGTGTGTGTGTGTGTGTGTGTGTGTGTGTTCGCGCATATTTATGAAATTTGTGGTACAATTATGATCTTTACATTCTTCAAGTTACAATCAACCGTACACTAAAAATGTAATACTCCTATAAAACGTATTATAATTATAGTATTGTATCAAGTATTATTTTGGGTATTGATGTATCATATATAAGCCACATACAATAAAGATTAGAAAGAGAAAAATATGATTCAAAACGTATCCACAACTTGATTCTAGAGTAATATTCTGAATTTCGTCTACATTGTATTAATAAGAAATAGAGATTTTGGGTGATTAGTAAGAAAGAGAAATATTGAGTTTGAAAACCTTAAGAGAGATTTGGTGATTATTAAGGAAGTGATAAAATAATTTTGAAAAGAAACAACATCTTACATGTACGGGGAGATTATTGGAAATGAGGAATGGTTGTCATGTTGTTGACCGGCTAAAATTAAGAGATCTTGATTTTTTTTCTTTTTTATGATTTCATATATAATAATATAACTTATAAAGATAGATATACAAAATAATTAATACGGAACCTAAATAAAGATAGTAAATAGAATTCTATTATAATATAGCTAGATAAAAATCCCAAAATGGGACTGAAGCACTACATCTCGCTGATCAATAGTATAATTACAACGATGACTACAACTGTAATACCCAAATTATTGATCTTATGCCATGACTTAAGCTTAAATATAGAAATGTGGTCAGTGAACATTTATATAATCAACCCTTGTTTGGTATTGAGGCATAATTATTATTATTTATGTGTAATTGCACTCATTTTAGGTTTAGTAATTAACTTTCGGTAAAGTACAAATGATAAGAAGATCCTTCTGTATTTAAATAAACGTTATTCCCAAATAAATATCTATTTATCTGAAAATATACAAACCGACAATCAAAAGATTCACAAAGGAATTGTTTTTCCGACAATAATGTCTAATTTGTTTCTTATATTTGAGTCATAATTGATTGATAGACCTTGTTCCTAGACGTCAAAAAATAACTTTGATGGAATGAAATTTTGGCATAGATGTTGCGATATGGTTAAATTTTCTGGAAAATACATTGGGAAATATTATATTTTAAAATGAGGAGAAAGGAAATTAGAAATTAAGTAGCATCAGGCTTACGAAAATTTGATGCAAGTATTTACTAGGGATAAATGAAGAATAAAACGACATTTACTTTTTATTTGACCTAACAAATCCTAACTTCAATGAAGTTGGCTGTTTAACAAAGCCACAATCGCGAGGGTCAATTTTAACAACTAAACTATCTGATGATTTGTACAAATAATTCCAATATCTCATTATTCTATTATTCTGTGTGAGACATTTAATAACTGTTCCATCAACTAAATAAGTTAACCATTACCTTTTTTTGTTCTGCTTTGATAATGATTGATATATGCGAATGCATTATTTTTGGGATTTTCCAAAAGCTTTTCAATGATGAGATGAAATACTACAATTCTGGACAAAGGTGTTCATGGTTCGGTTGAATTGATTTTTCCCTAAAAAGAAACCAAATTAAGTAAGTCAGTTTTTCAAATATTAGAACCAAATCAAACCAATTAAGTCGATTTTTTCTCGATTCGGTTTATGTCCAGTTTATGTTCGGTTTTGTCGGTTATTTATCAGTTTTTTCTTAAATATACGATATACACTACCAAACACATATTCCGGATATCACATTCTCAACGTAACACTATCATATCAATTGCCTTTTAAGAAATCTATTATTTACCAAGATATATTGATGATAATTTCATCAAATCGTGATGAATAATTTAAGGACTTAATTAAAATATATTATTTTTAACACGAAATAGATTCTTACTTAACAAAAGAAAACTACCAGCCAAACCAGAATGTAAAGGTAAAGAACTATACTAAAAATATAAACTATTAACATTTACCATTAAATTTTTGAAACTTTATATATATATGTAATAATAAATTTTAAATAGCTACTTCCATAGTCGGTTTGGTTCGAATTTTTTTCTGATTAAAATCATAACCAAACCAAATTTGATCGATTTTTAAAATTTAAAATCAAAACTAAACCAAACAAAAAATTCTGAGTTTTTTTGGTCTATTTGATTTAGTTTTTGGTTTGGTTCGATTTTTCGGGTTTTGATGAACACCCCTAATTCTGAGTACAAGTCCAGTCACTTTGTTAATTGACTAATTGCTGTAATTGGCAAGTAAAACCAGTGGAGTGGATCACCCACCAACCCCCGCGTATGATGTATTCTCTCGTCTAAACTGTTTTAAACATTTTCAATGTAAAATTAAATTTGCAGGAACAATATGGAATGATTTTTATAATTCAGTAGATTATTCTCTTGTGGTGCAAACTAGGTTGAATTACAGGAATTTAAAATCTAGCAGATTAGGTAATTGCGGTATGGGGTATAATGATTTTTAAATGTGAGAACCAGAGCTGCAAACCTCCACCATGTTCCCGTCCCTTATTTCCTCCTCCCTTCACCTCTACGTATAATTAAAATAAAATTAAAGAAAAAAAATTTCAAATTTGATGATCAAGCTGTCGTTTATAGGCGGACAATTTTACTTTTGCCGAACTCCTTCAATTCATCAGGTAAAGAGAATGACACAATTCAAAACATCTTTTTTATAAAAGCATTACAAAAAGAAAACAACATCGGCGTTCTGTAAAAAGATTTTAAACCAGAATGTGAACCAACTTACAGGTTAGATATGGTCGAAACCGGTCCCATTTATTGCGTGACGGATCGGAACCAAAACGTGATGAATGGAAGATCGACCATAGGTTCATCGAATCAAAGTACGTCAGAACATACGTTCCCAAGATCTTCGAGCCCGTGACTCTGGAACCGATCTCGATTCCGAATAAGCTTGAGGAAACGTTATCGAACCCAAGAATGGAAGGCGGAAATATCTGTAAACCGGTCGGATATCGCGGCGGAAATCTCGGCACGTATCAACAAGAGACCTATTAAATAGCAAATCATGAAATTCCTTATCTTTTATAGAATTGTGTTAGTATACTGTATTTGTAAAACAATTCTGGAAATATAAATAAATATAAACAAAAATGTACATGAACAGAAATAACAGAAAATCAATTCGAGCCCACTGAATTCACAATGTTTACTTAAGGAATTTAATCTCCTCCTAGTACCCAAGGTTATGAATTATTTTCTCCTAGGATAGAACGAATTACACACTGGTGTAGTGGTACTTCAAACCCCAGTGTTTCAACGAACACAAAGTTCGGTAGCAAATCACACTTACTTTTGCTTTGTTTGACGCTAAAAGTATGCAAAAGAAGGAGAGAAAACTCATAAAATCGTAGTCAAATTCTGAGCAGAATAGGAGTTGTATTTATAGCCAAAAGTTGGACTAAAATCTGAAGAGGTGCAACTCTTCAAAATGGTTGTTTATACAAAACGCCCACAACATAAATGACATTACATAAATGGGCATTCATTCAACAATAAAGATGAAAAATAAAGAGGAAAAATTGATGAGTAGTTAATTTTCTCTTAAAAAACCAGAAAACTGAAATTTGGATTCGATCGATCATTTGACCAAATCCAAATCCAAATCCGAAGCCGAATCCGAAGCTGAAGCCGTAGCCGTAGCCATAGCCGAAGCCGAAGCCGAGCCGAGCGAGCGAGCGACGACGATGGCGCGAGGCTTGCTTTCTTCTCAACTCTTTAAGAGCTAGAAGAAGAGCAATTGCTTATATACCCATAAAAAATCTCTTCCTCTTCCCATATGGGACAATGCCCATTTACCAAGGAGGGGAACTTGAAATTTCACTTAAAATTTCATTTCTCTCCATTTCCCATTCACCCTCTTTTAAATATTTAATTTAATAATTAAATATATTAAACCCAACAATTGTACCTAAAACAAGACTTCTCTACTGTATAAAAGGGAGTCTCATTCTTTGTAATACACATTGTAACACGCATCTCAAAGCTTTATAATATTATTTTCTTTCTGGAAGCTACTACTCTTCTATATTTGACAACATTTTAATCATATTCAGTTCGAGTGAGGTCTATTTTCTCAAGGCTATAATTATTTGTCACACGGTTTGAATTTAATTTATTATTATTTGCTTTATTTATAATTCAATCTATCGCTTTGTGATAAAATAATTCATGTATACTTAAAATCACTTATAAATTTAATTGGAATGCGATTTTGAGAGTAAACAATTTGGCGTCCACCGTGGGACTAAGGATAATAAAGGTTATTTGATACGAATTGCCATAACACACACAATTTTTTACTTGTTCTTTAAAATGTCTGTGATTTCAGGCTTAAGATCAATATATCATACTCACAATTAGCACATCTACCTGCTAACGATAAGTCTGTGCACCACGGTAAAAACAATAACATAGTGCCCGGTAATGATGTATCAGACGTTGATCACATCTAAATTCCAATTACGGACCCGTTGGACGCTAATTCGCGTATGACTATCAACGCAAGCCACCCTACTGACCCTGAGAATAGCATCCGTGGTGGAGCACGATCGACAGCACAAATACTCAAAATAATTAAGGAGACAGGGTTAATCTATGGATGATCATCGAAATATTGCAGGCTCAACGAGCGACAATAGTTTAGTTGCAAAACTAGAGCCTCACACTGAGCAGGATCGAGCCCGACTCGTCCTGAGAGATCACTTGCAGGGAGGAACCAATCACGGAAAAGTCAAGCGGGAACGAATTGGGTAACAACCTCGAGATCATAAAAATGCTCGAGGAGCTGACAAAATGATAGAATCAGGAGAGAAAAAAATTGAAGCAAATGACAAAAAAGTTGAAACCTAAAATTCTAGGGTCGACCAAATCCCGGGAGCACCTCCGATATCGAGTCTCTCCTACAAAAGGCGCAATGAGATTTGGGAAAAAAGGGAAATTGAGTCCTAGATTCATTGGTCCTTTTGAGATATTGCGACGTGTCGGGGAGGTTGCTTATGAGCTTGCCTTACTTCCTAGCTTGGTAGGAGTGCATTCGATATTTTATGTTTCGATTCTCCAGAGGTATCATGGTGATCCATCGCACGTGTTGGATTTCAGTTCAGTCTACTTAGACAAGGATCTATCTTATATTGAGGTTCCAGTGGCGATATTAGACATGCAGGTTTGGAACCTGAGGTCAAAGAACACATCATCCGTGAAGGTTCAGTGGCGGGGTCAGCCGGTCGAGGAGGAAACTTGGGAGATCGAGTAGGATATGCGCCGTCACCCTCACCTTTTCACCAATTTAGGTATGTCTCTATGCTCAATCGAGGATGAACGAATGTTTTAAGAAGGGGAGGATGTAACAACCCGGCCAGTCTTTTTAAGAATTAACGCCTCGATCTCTTATTAACTGCATTCCCTGTATTTTTTATGCTATTCTAAGTTGTCGGGAGGATTCGTTCTGAGGTTTTTTGAGACACTTAGTCCCTAAATGTGAGCTTAAGCTTTAGAATGTGGACTATTGTCGGAGAAGTATAAAGACAGCCCCGGAATGGAATTCCGTCCATTCTATTAGCCCTGTTAGGTGATTTTGGGGCTTAGGGGCATGGTCGAATTATGTTTTGGAGGTCCGTAGCCTAATTAGGCTTCAAATGCCCTAAGTTAAATTTTTGAAGTTTTCGGTTTGATAGTGAGGATTTCATATCGGGGTCAAAATGGAATTCCAGAAGTTGGAGTAGGTCTGTTGTATAATTTGGACGTGTGTGCAAAATTTTAGGTCATTCGGACGAGGTTTGATAGAATTTTTGATCGAATGCAAAATTCGAAATTTTTGGAATCCTTAGGCTTGAATCCGAGGGTGTTTTAACGATTCAATATTTGTTTGAGTGTTTCAAAGATTGCTACAAGTATGAATAGTGGTATACGACTTCTTCGTATCTTTTATTGAGGTCTCGAGGGCCTAGGGATGATTCCGAATAGTTGACAGGAAGTTTGGAGTTAAAGTGTGCAGCTGAAGCTGCTGAATTCTTGTCACAACCACACCTGCAGTTTTGGGATCGCAGGTGCGTAACCGCTGAAATGTGTGGTCAGCCGCAGATACGGCCAGATGAGAAAAAGTCAGAAATCACAGGTGCGGGTGCTTTATCGCACATACGAGACCACAGGTGTGGGTAGATAGGCGCATGTGCGGTCCCAGTGCATTAAGTGAAAATCGCATATGCGGTTGGTTAGATCACAGAAGCGGGAAAAGGGCCGCATGCACAAAATCCTTGGGTCGGAATCTATATAAGGGTTCTTTCGTAATTTTTAGCTCTATTTCACCATTTTTAACCGGGATTGAAGCTTTTTGGGAGATTTATGAGAGAGAATTCAAGGGAGCTTCGAGGAGGTAAGATTTTTTGAACCAAAACTCATTTATATGGTGTTATTTCACTTATTGACAAGGAATTTATGGAAAATTATGGTTAAAATTGGGGGTTTAGGGTTTGAAATTGGAAGTTTTAATTTAGGGATTTGAGGGGTTGTTTGTGGCCAACTTTTGATGTATTTGGTAAGCTGAACTCGTGAGAGAGTAAGGATTTTAGTATTGTAAATTTCATCCGATTCCGAGAGATGGGCTTGGGGGACTTATTGAGCGATTTTCTTAATTTCGCGTGCTAGCTTCAAATTTATTACTTGAATTAGCTACTTGAAGTTATATTTCCATTATTCAATTAATTTGTAGATTTGGGCCATTTGCAGTCGGGTACTCGTGGCAAGAATGTGGTTTTGAGTTGATTGAGCTGGTTCGAGGTAAGTGGCCTGCCTAACCTTGTGCGGGAAACTCCCGTTAGGGTTTGGTATTATTGATATATGAATGTCGTGTACGTGAGGTGACAAGTGCGTACATATGCTAATTGTTGAAAATTATGCTTTCATTAAGTAGCTATATACACTACTTGCAATTATCCCTAAGTGGCCGCATTGTTCTACTTGCTTAAACTATTTACATGAATTTCGTGCAGCATGTTAGGATAGAAATATCTGTGTTTTCTTGGTACGAAATTGGATAAAACTGGATATTCTTCATGATACTGTTGTGTGTTTACTTTGGCACTATGGGCGATATCCCGGGAGATCCCCATTGCTTGTTTATTTAGGACTAGGGATTGGTATTCCGAAAGATCCCCGTGTACGTTTATATTGGGATTGCGGGACTGCACACAGTAGATACCCCATGTATTGGATATTTACATTTGGGACTACGAATTCACATTCCGGGAGATCCCATGTGCATTATGAACTGGACTACGGGACGATATCCCAGGAGATCCTTCGTGTATTTACATTTGGGACTACATGACGATATCCTGAGAGATCCTCTGTTGTCATCTTGGTGTGCAGTTACATTCTTTCTATGATTTTTCCTTCCGTTATAGTTGTTATTATCTTTATTTTTCCTATCTCATTTCCTACTGCTTTGTCTTATACCGTATTATGCATATAACCAGTAGAGCCCTGACCTTCCTCGTCACTACTCGGTCGAGGTTAGGTTTGACACTTACTGGGTACCGCCGTGCTGTACACATGTCCTTTCTTGCACATATTTTTTGTGTGCAGATCCAGGTTCTTCGGCTTAGCCATACCGTCAGTGAGGCAATGCGATCTTTAGAGACTTCGAGGTATATCTGTCACGTCCGCAGACCGAGGAGTCCCTCTCCATTCCCTCGTTTAGCTATAGATCTTCTGTATTTTCCTTTGACTAGACATTCTGGAGTTAGAGCATTATGCAGTATTCTTAGCTTGTAATTTCATGAGATTTCAGGTTTTGAGAGTCGATTCAGTTTTTGAGAGTATGTATTAGTATATGCCGAGCGGCATCTTATAGGTTTATGATTATTTATCCTCAGTTTTTATTTGTTTCGTATTTCGTTTCTTTTCCGCAAATTATTAGGCTTACCTAGTCTTAGTGACTAGGTGTCGTTACGACAGTTCACGGAGGGCGAACATGGGTTGTGACAGTCTAATAGAATTAGAGGGCCGACGTTGAAATTCCGGTTATAATATTTTATTATAAGTTATTATGCTTAATATTATAAGGGTATTTTTGTAAATCGATATTATATTCATGTTTTTATAATAATATAGATTGATATAAATATAAATAAATAGATATAGATAGGTTGATATATTATTGGAAGTTACAACTCCACTCTAAATGTAAAGTTTCAATTTTTTCAAAGTATTTCTTTCTTTTATCTTTCCATCTTTCATTATTCACGTACTTATTATTACAAGAACATAATAAACTAATTACATAAATATCCGAAGTGGTTGTCCATTGTAGCAAAGGAGTATGAATTATTTGGACCCCCTTTACCTTCCGTTAGGCACGCAAAATCAGAATTTCTTTAGTAAAGGCAAACAGGCTTGAAAATTCAGAAAAGTAGCCATCACCGAATCAAAAACTCCAAGAACGAAAAATATTGAAAGGTAAAATGTCCAAGAATTCAATGGCCAACTTTTTGGGACATGATAGACGGTGGAATTTAAGATTGCTACTTCAGTCAAAACAGATAAACCTAATTATAACCAATGAATATGATAAACAAAAACAAGGACTTATCATCCAAACATATTGTGCTGACTTTGGTCTGGTCTATATTGGAAGTAAGAATGCGTTTCCCCTTTATTTCATATCCTTAACTAAAAACTATTTTAGTTATTTAAGTGACCTTAAATCACTCCATGAGAAATTCAGTGTTGAGTATATTGGTTGTTGACCTTTAAATCCTCCTTGATTTGCGCTAATTAACCTTTACAAAACCATGTGACTTTGGTTGTTAATTTGGTGTCCACCCTATAATGTCTCTCATTGCCTAATGAATCAAAATTGTGAATGCCACCTATTTTATATACTCTTCTTAATTTTCTAGGATATTTAAACATAGCTACTTATACTTTAGCTTTTATGTACTCATGGTGTAAATTTTAATTACATTATCATGTCACCTTAATAGTAGTTAAAAGTAATAACTCCACTTTCAAAAATATCAGAAGATAAAGCGAAAAAAAAAATTAATGCTGACTTATGGCCCGTTTGGCCATTGAAAATTTTCTCTTTTTTCAATTTTTCTTCTTTTTACTTTTTTAGGAATCAATGTTTGGCCATAAAAATTTTAAATTTCACTTGAAATTGAATTTTAAATTTCTTTTGAAAATTTAAAAAACTCCAAAAATGTCGTTTTTCAAAAAAATGCTCTTCAAATCACTCAAAAAATTCAAAAACAACTCCAAATTGTATTTATGTCCTAACACATCTCTAATTTCAAATATTATTTTTATTTGATTCCCCACTTTTTTCCTGAATTTTAGAATTCTTATATCCAAATGCCCACTTAATATCAAAACAATTTGTGTGAAATATGGATCAAATCAATCATAAGATATTCTCTGGCATTAAAGAGTGGCAACCTCTTTTGGTCAACTCTTAATTAGGGGTGCATATGAACCAGATTGGTCTGATTTTGTCAAAACCAAACAAATCCCTATTATATCTGTTTAGATTGGTTCGATTTTATCGGTTTTGACGGATTTTTTTGTTATACAAATATTATTTAAATTTTACTTTGTTAAAGTTATAGATAAAATTTTGATAAACATATATTTAGTAAAAATGAAAAAAAAAACTGATAAATACATGATCTAATAAAATATTCTTATTGGAGATTTTTTTTTTAGTACCGCATGATAGTTATTTTCTTAGTCGTCTAACAATAATTCTTTATTGATCTACGCTTCCAAGGTTAACAATATTTAATAATTAGATAAATTAATATGATACCTAAATAATAATATGTTCTATTTAAATTTAAGTTATCAAAATATCATTTCAAATTCGAAAAAAATATAAAATTTAATAGATCTTGACATGTGAATATAAAAGAACAAAGAGATTGACGCATTTCAATAATTCTTAATGTAAGAAAGTGATGATATAATCAATTATTTAAAGACACAAAAATGGGTTAATTTCGCTCATAGTCATTTAACTATGTTTCAATTTCACTAAAGTCACTCCACTATTTTTTGTCACTTAAAAGTAACTAAACTTTCACGTTTATCACTTAAAAGTCATTGTGGCTCAAACCCCTACCATAAATATGACTTGACATAAAATTTAATGAAAAAAATTCAATAATAAATGTCATATAAGCTTAAATGAATCATACTCACTTTACATCCATTTCTTCGTTAATGTGATTCGACCCATAACCCAATTGCTTTCAATAAAAAAAATATTAATGGCACATTAGTTTAAAATAATTATTCTATACTACAAATTCTTGTCATTTCTGTTACATAATGCCCATTTATATTATTCTATACTAAAAGATTATTATTCTGTTTGTATGTCCCATCCGAGTCGTTTTTATAACTCTATCGAAGTTAAAATATTATTGTATCCAACTCACTTAACATATTTATAATTTTCTATTGAAATTAAAATAATATTGTATTCATCTTTCATAATCTATTAATGTATAATAAGCATACAAAAATAATACTAAGGCTAATAAGAGTCTATTTCCACAATGAACATGCAATTACAGATAATCTATTGCAATTGTTTAGACAAAAGAAACAGTGTGTTTGTATGGTAAAAACTCCACAAAAAATCACAAGACCTAATTTTATTAGGGGTATATTTTTCCCCTATTGAAACCCGTTTCGGTTATGAGTCAAATCACATTAAGGGAGAAATGGATCTAAAGTGGGTATGATCCATTTAATCTTATGTGTCAATTATTTTTTAGATTTTTCTCATTAAATTTTATGCCATGTCATATTTATGGTAGGTGGGAAGTTCTTGGAGGGAAGGGTGTCTGGGGTCTATTTGGAAACAGTCTCTCTACCCCAGGGTAGGGGTAAGGTCTACGTACACACTACCCTCCCCAGACCCCACTAAGTGAGATTATACTGGGTTGTGGTTGTTGTTGTTGTTGTTGTTGTTGTTGTTGTTGTTGTTGTTGTTGTTGTTGTTGTCGTCATATTTATGGTAGGGATTTGAGCCAAAATGACGTTTAAGTGACAATATTAAAGTTTAGTTACTTTTAAGTGACAAAAATTAGTTGAGTGACTTTAGTGAAATTCAAACATAGTTGAGTGACCATAAGTGAAATTAACCAACACAAAAATAGATGCACTTTATTGTTCTATTCAATACATCTATCAGATAATCCCAAATATATCTAGATATTTTTGAAGAAAATTCTATATAAAATTAAAAATATATATAAAAGTTATTTATAATTTTATATTTTGGTTTGATTGGATTTTTTATTTTCAATACCAATCCAAACCTAGTAGGAGTTTTTTCATCGAATTGATTTGCCTTTTTGGGTTGATGTGATTTTTTGGTTCGATTTGGAATCCCCTGCTCTTAATCATAAACAAACTTATTGGATAAGTACCCTTTTCTAGTTTGTTGTATCATCCTAAGTGGCGGATCTACATGCTGATTTTGGGTGCTTACCATTAACTTTGATAAGATTTAGTAAATTTGTATAGGTAATTATAAAATATATAAATAAATATTGAGTGAGGACTTATAACTAAACTCTTTTATTCTCTTCATTGTAGGAGAGACTGCAATGATGTGTTTATTTGGCGCCTCCTAGATGGGCGTCCAAATAAGACCGAACCACTATAGGTCCCTCAGAGTTATGGATTAAAATATCGATTTCTAGATTGATAATATATTATCAACCGCCGTAACAAAGGAATTATTAAATTTATTATGTGGGAAAAGCAAATATCCTAAGGGGATGAAATATAATTCAAATAGTAAATGTTTATATATAATTTCCAAAAGTGTTGCTTCCTAGGTTCATGGGTGATGGTTATGGACTTATGGGCTCCTAGTATCGTAGTCCAGTTGACGAATACTGAATATGTCGATATTCATAATGAAAACAATTATTGGCGAAATCGTGAAACTTTTTTTATGGATGGGTAGATTGTTCTCTCTCTCCTTCACCATCCTTTTCCTTTAATAAGGAACTGTGAAGAGAATACAAATATATTCTCCAACTTTTCCAAAGGTTGAACTTGAAATGTTTCAAGTACTGACATATTTTGTATAAATAATGTATTTTTACACTCGTTAAAAATTAAAACTGAAAAAACTACTATAGTGTACTGATCACGCAATGTCGCATTGGAAAATAATTAACTGTAGAGACAAAAAAAAAAAAAAGTGGGTATCCTAAATCTTATATACATTACGCCAAATCATTAATATATTAATGCATGATATGTGTTTTTTTAAACACACATTTTTCACTTAGCTACGATTAATTAAGTAACGTATTTTTCAACTTTAATTTTTAACTGTTAAAGTTAAATTGCTTGGTTTGATTGACACAACGAGTGTTGCTAAGTTTTTACCTTCGGAACCGCCTGATAAACACATCCAATTGGAGGTAGAACTACCTCATCACTCCTATAAGGAAATGCTCTTGGACAAACCTGTGAGCAACCAAACAAATTACTATGAAATTGACCACCAACCAATTCCAGATCTGGACAAAGGGAAGCACATTGAGGGTCAATTCTACTCTCACAAGATGACAAAGAGCGTCTCTAATTTCCATGGCGCTACTCGGTAATCATCAAATTTTTCAAGCGAAAAATGCCTCATCATCTCCTTCAATCTAAACTAAACGATCTATGAAAACCATCCGAACAGTTAATCTTGATTGACCTAGGGTGGGACTTCTAGATAGTTAAAATTAGTTAGAAGAAAGTATGGTTAAAGCTCTACATTTAGGCCCCTGGTTCATCTCTAGAAATGTTCTATGCGTACTTAAATGGGAACCAAATTTTGTTCCTCAAGAAGCCATTCTTACTTCTACTGCCATATGGATTCGGCTACCCCAATTACCAACAGAGTTCTATGATCTGGATATCCTGGAGAAAGTTGGTATGAAGCTGGGTAAACTTCTCAAGATAGACCAATGTATATCCTCTACCCTAAGGGGAAGATATGCCCGTATTTGTATTCAAGTTCCACTAGAAACCCCAGTAGAAACATCGGTACTAATAGGAGACCATAAGCAGGTTGTGATTTATAAAGGAGAAGGGACTCTATGCACCGTTTATGGCACAATAGGGCACACAGCAAAAATTTGCAACTACAGGGCACCCACACCCAAAGCAACCCACGAACCATAGGATGATCATCAAAAGAAAGCAGCCATTTCGCAGGAAAGTGAGTGGAAAACCGTCACCTTGCCAAGAAGACGCAAATAGGACAAGCAAAAACAACAATCAAGAATGATGGCAGAAAGAATACATCAAATCATACTCTACAGACGGAAGTGATACAGGTAAATGTGTTTGATGCCAATTCAGGTAAAATTTCTCCAAACTCAATCTCTTCTTTATAATTCAGAAAAAGTTAACCCCGCCCAAAATATAAAAAAGAGGCACAATGTCCCAATACTAAATAAAAACCATGCTAACACACAAGATCTGCCCCAACACGAGCAGAAAATAGGCCCACGAACACAGCCTAGTATAGGCACCAAAAGGAAAGCGGGGCCAACTACTGACGACCCCACCAACCTTAATCATGAGCCCGGCGTCAAAGGGGCCTCTAACCGAACTCCCAAGACCACAAAACTCAAGACTAGCGATGCATCCTATGGGGATGATCCCTTTTCCCCAAACGGGCACTCGAACAAGGACACCACTGACAACCCAATTCCTCACCTAAACACACAAACCTACACCTTCTCTACCAACACGCCTGAAACAAACTCTAATGGAAAAATATCAACATTCACCAACAACAATCGAGTGCCCTATGTGGTACCCCTCCCTCCTCTATTTCCAGCTGAAAAGACTACAACTGTTGCCTCTATTAGATCCCCAATTAATGACCATCCCACCCCTAGTTTCGATGCCTAGAAACCCTTCCGATGTCCAAGATGTGACACCAAAAGGTGTTCTGATGGATCAATAGACCCTTAACTTTACCCCAATCGTTACCCAAAGTAGCAAGACAAAGAAACACAAAAATGGCAAAAAAACTCAACCAACCATCATCACCTCCCTACCGCCGCCACCAGACCACCAACCGGCCTCCTAGTTGAAGGTTGCTTTGCATGGTCAGGGACTCTCCTACAATTTCACCCTAGCCAATCAAAAGGTGACCTAGATAATGACAAACCTAGTTCACCTAGTCAGAGTCACGGTGGAAGCACTGACTAAAGCACGGTTTGATTTTGGGCCTCTCGTATGGCAATCAATGGTCGACAATGACAACAACTCCCAATTAACGGACCATCAAGCTCTCAAAAATCACGTTTTACAAAGCTTCCAAACCCTACCCTTCTTCCCAGATCTGATAAAAGAGGACCCAGTAGTGGAGTCGGTCTTCATCATAATAGACCAGCCAACCTAAAACAACCCATCATCTTCTGCTCCAAAATGGAAGAGCAATTCCCCGCCTCTTCAGAATATCTAGAAAGGAATCTCCAATGCACTGGAGATCCTCAAGAAGAAGAATACCTCAGAAGAACAGGAAATGTCTTATGTCACACCAAGAACGGACTCACTTCTCCTGGACTCAGTGAGATCGATGGAGTTCAGCACGGAAATTAGTGAGATAGTAGTGGTACTATTCCCCAGAATAATGACCAAGTGTGGAATGAGACTAGTCTCAGCCCAAACACACGGCTTGATGAAACCCCTTCTCAACCTAACTCCAGTCCTGAGTCTCAAGAGGAAGTCCCCCCCCCCCCAATGTCAGGTCTACAAGTATCCAAGAGCCCTCAAGAAGGAACTCACCAATTACCACCAACTCCAATGATGAACTACATCATATGGAATATTAGGGGTAGAAACAATGCCGAGTTCAAACGGCATTTGTAAAAATGGTGAAAATACACAAGACAGCCATGCTTGTATTGCTTGAAATGAAAATGGCAGACCACCAAACCCTAGACCATCTGCTTCAATTCGATAGATAATCCAGTCTCCGGTAATAGGTCCGTCTGGGGGTATTGTGTTTATGTGGAAAGAGAAGTTCGTGGCTGTTGAAGAAGTGGCAACTACCCCCCAAGTCATCCATGAAATGGTGAAGGAAAGTCCAGACCACCCTCAATGGATTTTCTATGCTATTTATGCTAGAAATCTCTTAGTAAATAGAAAACTCATATGGGATGACCTAATTACAAGATCAAAAAACATAAAAGCCAGCTGGTTTGGAACTGTGTAAATGAGTGTAACCTCCTAGACTTAGGCTAATCAAATAAACTTGGAATAATAAAAGGTACAGTAATAAAACCTCTCTAATTCTAGAAACAATAGATAGGTGCTTTTGCAAATGAAGGCTACATTGAACAGTACCCTGAAGCTTTTGTCCTTCACCTCCCTAAGACCTACTCACACCATTGCCCTTTGCAAATTAACTTGGTAGGGCCTCCAAACAACAAACCATCAAGACCCTTCACGTTTGAGTCAATGTGGGATAGTCACATTTACTTCCCTAACATCATCAATATGGACTTCTCTGACCATTCCACTCTTCTACAATCCACTGAAAGCTTCAAGATTCTGGTAACCAAGTGGAACCAGGAAGTCTTTGGAAACATCTTCCATCAAAAGAAGTGACTTCTGAAAAGAATCTCTGGAATCCAAAAATCTCCTAGCTACCAATTCAGTAGTTACTTGTTACACCTTGAAACAAAGTTAAATGTTGAACTTAACCTAATCCTCAAAAATAAAGAGGACTTTTGGAAACTAAAGTCTAGAATCAATTGGTTAAATGAGGTTGATAGCACTAGATTTTTTCACACATCCACCCTCAATAGAAGAAGGAGGAACAAAATAATTTCTCTTACAAATGAGAATGGAAATTGGTTTCATGACCAAAAAGACATCTATTCAGCAATTGTGAGCTTCTTTACTGATCTATACACAATATCCCACAGTGAAGCCCCTTGGGATCTCAAGGACCACTCCACCATGGAACCCATTCTGTCTCAAAGACAAAGGGCTTTTAGGGACAAGCCTCTTCATATGAGTGAGATTAAAAGGACAATATTCTTCCATAAGACCTTCAAATCTCCTGGCCTTGATGGCCATCGCCCCTTCTTATACCAAAAGTATTAGGATATAGTAGGGGACTATGTCACAAACTTCTGCCAAAAATGCTTTTCTTCAAGCTCGATGGATAGCACCTTGAACCAAACTCTATTGTACCGAATCCCTAAATGCCCCCAAGCTTCAATGCTAAAAAATTTCAGGCCCATTGGACTTTGTACCATCATCTACAAGTCAGTCACAACAATTATTGTGAATAGGATAAAGCCTATCCTTCCCCACATCATTGGCCAAAGCCTAGCGAGCTTTCTTTTTAATAGAAGGTCATGTGATAATGCTATCATTTTCCAAGAGTATATCACTCACTTTAGGAAAATAGGGGAAGGGGGGGTGGGGAAGAGTGGAAACATGTTCCTAAAAATAGACCTAGAGAAGGCCTTTAACAGGCTGGAATGGTCCTTTATTAAAAACACTCTAGCCGCTTTCAACTTCCCCATAGGCTTATCCAAACTTATCATGTCATGCATCAGTACATCATCCATTTCCAATCTTGTCTATGGTGAAAAAACATAGTCTTTCAAGCCCTCCAGAGGCATCAGGCAGGGCAACCCTATGTCTCCCTACCTATTCATTATGTGCATGGAAAGACTATCAAGATCTATTGATAAGGCAATGCTACATAACCAATAGCACCTCATAAGTATAAGTAGGTCCAGACAAAAAAATTCCCAACTTTTCTTTGGGGATGATCACACTCTCTTTGCTAAATCCAATAACATGAACCGCAATACTATTCTTTCAATACTACAGAACTTCAATGAGCAGTCAGGACAAAAATCAATCTCACCAAATCAAGAGTTCTATTTTCTTCAAACATCACTCAAGATGTCATTCAGCATCTCACAAACTCTTTATCCATCAAGCACACAACATCCTTTGGAAAATACCTTAGTTTCCCCATTCTCCACAAAAAACAATCAGATATAGACATCCAATTCATTATTGATAACATGCAATCCAAGATGGCTGGTAGAACAGTCATGGCCAAAACTTCTTTGAACAACATCCCAAGTCATGTTATGCAATATATAAATCTACGCACCAAAATCACCAGTCAGATTGATAGAATTTAGAGAAACTTCATTTGGGGAACCACCACTGAAAGGAAGAAGTTACACCTGATCAAGTGGGAGGTAGTCACCAAGACCAAGGCTGAGGGAGGGCTAGGGCTCCAAAAAGCCAGTATCAAGAACAAAGCTTCACTCACAAATCTGGCATGGAGAATGTATAAGAATACCAACAACCTATGGGCTAGAGTTCTCATTCACAAACACTGCAACATGTCTAGACCAGTTAGATCATTCAGACACCCTAAACACCCAAAATCTCCAACCTAGAAGGGTATTCTAAAGGGTTGGGAGATATGTAATAAAACAAGCAGATGGGTAGTCCACAAAGGAAATAGGGTCAGTTTCTTAAATGACACTTGGATCCATAATCAACCAGCATTCAGACAAATGATTGAAGGCCCACAAACCCAAAATGACCTTGAGGCTAAGGTTAGCTTAATCCAGAATATGGGCAATTGGGACACATCAGCCCTATCCATTAACATCCCCCCAAGTACTCTGAACCTATTGAACTTTGTGTTCATCCCCCTGTTACAACTAAGGAGGATAATCTTTATGGGACTTGACCCCTAATGGCCAGTTCACAAATAGTTCTGCTTACTCCTTCCTAAGCAGGACTACAACCATCCTCCATTTTGGGGAGGAAGGCTCCTTTAAATGGATCTGGAAGCTTCAGGCCCCCAAAAAAATAAAATACTTCATCTGGCTCCTAGCACATAAGAGACTTCCAACTAGGAGCCTCCTCTACTCAATTGGAATCAATTGTGTCCCTCAATGCCACCACTACGGTAATGAGCAGGAAAACATTGACATATTTTCTTTGAATGTCCTAATGTTGTCCACTTCTGGAATGACATTCTATGCAAATCTACAGGGAATAACTCGAATAATCACTATGCCTTCAATAGTCTCTAGTGGCAATCAACATGGAACTCTCTAAGGAATGTCCCTTTCAACAACTCCATATGCTGGGACAACCTCATTCCCTTTTGTCTGTGGCACATCTGGCTAACCAGAAACAATAATGTATTAAATAACAAGAAAGAATACATCAATGCTAATAAATACAACTTGAAAGCAACCGAGTACCTTATGCTTACAAAGAATGACTCAACAAAGGTAACTCACCAGGTCATGTTAAAATGGGAACCTCCATCCAGAGGTTCCTACAAACTGAATACAGATGGAACAGCAAAGGGAAGCCCGGGAATAGGAGGTTCAGGGGGAGTATTCGGAAACCACAATGGCGACTGAATATTTGGCTACATAGACAATATCCCCCAAACAACAAATACAAGGGCATAAGTTCAGGCCATATGGGGTTTACAACTGGCGGAGTAGAACCACCTGGTACTGCTGGAAATAAACACAGTTTCAGCTGAAACAATCAATATGTTTTTGAATGGAAGTCTGATTTTTGACCCTCTAATTTGTGAATGCAGGTCAATCATAAAAAGGATGGGCAACGTGGTAGT
>JASVEL010005504.1:0-108123 GCA_032618575.1 Nicotiana noctiflora
TTACAGGAATGCCTTTTAATTATGCCCAGTTTGTCCTTTGTTTTATAGGTAATTACATAAATACTAGGCACTAAAGTCATTTTAAGCCTTATAGGCTCTATTAAATCTTCAGGAATGCCATTTATTGTTCATGTTATACCCTTATTATTTATCTCAAATTACCCGACCTACTAAGGTCTGGCAGACTTAGGGTTATGATTTATTTAATTAGTAACCACTTCTTATAGCTATTTTAAGGCTTAGCCAATTCTAGCCCCAAACCCCTTTCATATTTAGCCAACATTTAGCAGACCCAACCCCTTATTTAAGATATAGCCTCTTATTAAAAACAAGGCAACCCAACAGAAATAATTTTTCAGAAACAACCACTTAATTCAGCTAAGTAATCAGTATAACCACTTAATAACAGAGATAGCCATTTATCGACCAAACTTTATCTTTCAGAAATAACCACGAAATTTTTACAATCATAACCCAAATCACAAAAGCATCCAAAGATTCAGAATGGACTCACAAATGAATCAAGTTACAAATATTGCTAGTTTATGTTATTTTGCACGTATAGCCTTAATCGCAAATCAACTTTCAATCAATTAGAACTCAGAGGGAAAGATTGATACTGGTGGAATCTCAACTAATCAAAAACTTAATTTTAGACAGAGCATGATGAACAAACATATAAACAGGCTTATTTACTCATGATTCATACGTGATAAACATTAAGAACCCTAAGAACACTATAACAGACTTAGGCATGTGTAACAACCAGAGGTAGATCTTATTATTTAAGCATGCAGAAGTGATAGGCTTATAAGAATATCATAAACATATCAAGAAAACATTTTCAGAATCAAACAAGAAAGAGGTAGGAAACTTAGATTTTGGGCTTTCTTTTTCCTTTCCTTTTCTTTCTTTCTTTATTCTTTATTTCTTCTTTCTTTCTTTCTTTATTTCCAGATTTCCAAAATTTTGAAGACGTTTAGTCTTCTGATTGTTGGCCTTCTCCGATGAGGCTTTTGTTTTGAGTTTTGGTGTGTGTGGGGTAGTTTGGGGTCTTGGTATAGTGGTTTTGGGGTTGGGTTGTTTTTTGGGTGCTCGCCGGAGTAGGGTTTCTGCGATTCTTGTTGATATATTCGAGGAGTTCGGGTGATATTCAAGAATAGCCACTTCGATGAGAGTCTATGGTGTTAATCTCGAAGGCTGGTTCATAGTTCTTGAGGTCGCCGACTAGGGTTCCGGCGATCGGAGTTTCAAGAAGAAGGGGGTCTTTGATTTAATGGGCTTTTATGGTGGTTTCAATGTTTGGTGGGTAAAAGGAGGTGTTTAACGGCTGCCTGTGCCGGAGATGGTGGTGGTGACAGATTAGCCGGCTAGTCTCCATAGGAGACCAAAGAGGAAGAAGATGATAGAGGAGGCAGCTAGGGTTATACAAATGTATATGTGTGTGAGTGTAAGGATATTGAACGGGAGATGAGAATATTTATACCCACCCCGTCTCATGTAATCCTGGCCCTTGGATTAACCAAGATCAACAGCCAGGATCTTTCGCTTCAATACGGAAACGTTTGGTTAAGTGAGAGGCTCGCTTGTATCCGTTGGATGTTGAGTTTGAACGGCCAGGATTAATCACTTATACTACGTCGTTTGGCTTTTAATGAAGCTTAGTGTCGTCCGTTTGATCAACTGCTTTGAACGGCGCAGATTGATTTTAAACACGGCGTCGTTTAATTTTCAATGGCACCGCTTCATCTGATCCGTTGGATTCCTTTCATCAACGGTTGATTTTGTTTTAGCTCAAACAATGTCGTTTGATCACGAGCCTGGGCAGACCAGAGGGCTTACGGGTTCATATACCCAAAACACTATTTTTGAGCCCTAGAGAGAAGAAATCACGGGAAAACGCTGGGGAATCATCGGGTATTCATCGGAGATAAGTTTCTTGACTCAAAAACATTATTTTATGGTAGAATTAACATCAATCTTCATGAATTTGGGTAGAAATTGTGAAGGATTGTGGTCTAGATATTGAAAACGGAAATTTGGGTTTTGAAAGGCCAATCGAACTCCAATTTTGGTAAATTTTATATGTATGGACTCGTGGCGAGACGAGGATTTTGGAAATATGAGTTTCTAAATTTTTCGAGATGTGGGCCCTGGGCTCGGGTTTTGCAAATTTCGTGATTTTTGATATTTTTCGAGTTCTTTCAATTGTGTGATGTTCCATTAGCCTAATTTGATATATTTGTGCTGATTTGTGCTAGTTTTGACGTGCGTGGATGCCGGTTCGAGGAGCTAAGGCATCGCGGGCATGAGTTTTCGTCGGTTCGAGGTGGGTAATACTTGTAAATGATGTCCTGAGGGTTAGTAAACCCCGGACTTGCACATCTTAGTGCTGTGTTGAGGTGACTTGCACGCCGGATAACCGGCGTGGGGTAGAGCACCATTGGGGATTGTGACTTGGTCCGTCCCGCGTAATAAATAATAACACCTAATTGTTGAAACGAATTGGACTAATTATCATGTTTGGGCTTCGTGCCAATTATTTGAGTCCTTCAGGGATTGGTATCACTGTTTTGATAATACTGTGCATATTTTATTCTAAATTTAAGTTTTAAAATGGTATTTTTGCTATTCAGCATTTTTATAAGGTTATGAAAAACTTGAACAAGGTCTTAATAACATTTTTAGTTGTGAGCTAATATGATATTGTTGCCCGTAGGGCTTTCTTGATTATTTGTTAGACTGATTGGGGCCGAGGGCCATATGTTAGGGCATGACATTTTATGTGAGCATATGCATACACATGCATGGATCGGACTGCACACCGCAGTGGTATACGGATCGGCCGCGCGCCGCAGCAAGTGTGATATTAATATCGTGCTTGGGCCGTAGGAGCCCCTCCGGAGTCTGAACCCCCACAGTGAGCACGGGTACCCAAATTGGATCGGGCTACACACCGTAGCGGTCATATGCATTGCATGGCATACATACATTGATTTACGTGTACTACGTGGCATAACATTCAGCACTCATACATTACCGGCACACATGCATTAGTTGCCTTATTGACCAGATCTCCTGGTGTAAATTGATAAGGAGTGCTGAGCCCGAGGGGCTGATTTGAGTGCGGACTTGCACTGCTTGAGATTGTATCCAGGTATTGATATATTATTATGACGGAAAGTAGCTAAAAATTGAGATTTTTAATGATCTACTCACTTATGCTGGAAAGGAATAAAAAGATAGTTCTGTATTGTGTAGCATGAGATAGTGTCTATCGTGGTTTTCTTCCCTTCAGCATTATTTATTTTTATTACTGCTGAGTTGGAAGTACTCACACCCGACTCCCTGCACCTTGTGTGCAGATTCAGGTACATCACAGCATGGCTGATTCTATTGTGGCTCGGGAGTGCTTTTGGACAGTCGAGGTAGCTGCCAGCGTTCGCAGGACCTGATTCTCCAGTTTGTCTGTATTTTGTTCTGATCATCCCACACTTGTGCACAGTTATATTCACTATTTACACTTTGTATACTCTGTAGAGGCTCATGACTCTTGACCCTTCGGTCTACGGGAGTTGGCACGTGTTGGGACTTGGTTCCCTGTTTTTAATATATCTATCACTGTTGTGCTTAAATTGGATAAAGTGAGCTTGTGGCTCCGTGGTTATTGTTGATTGGTCGGGCTGGCCTAGCAGTGTGCTGGGCGCCATCACGACCGGATTTGGGGTCGTGACAAATGATTTGGCCAAGTGCCAGACCCGGAGGGAGACTCTCGAAGAAAACTATGCCCGAGGACTTGACCTTACTGAAGAAATAGCCCAAGCAAAGGCGCTATAAATTGATTCCCAGTTTCTTGTTTCTCCCGATGATGAAGATTATGTGAGTGGATTTGAGGGTGTGGAAGGTGAAGAAAGTGTCCCCAAGGAAGAGGAGGTTCCCCAAGATAGAGTTGCCGGGGGTGCAGTTCCTTAGGATGTTACCCCAAAATAAATTAGGTTTCTTCTTTTCATTTTTGTGTAAGGACCCCTCGCGGGCTTTGTCACACCTCCCTTTTTACTATTTTAAAAAAATAAAGTATACCCCGCTATTTAATAATACACCCCAATAAGGGATATAATAATAACTACAGGGAAGGAGTTTTTCCATCTTAAGGACAATCGGAACAAGATTTATTTAGATTTCAGAGTCGCCACTTGGGAAGATAATGGTGTCCCAGGTCACCGGTTTATTACTGAATCTGAGGAAATATGACTCTATTTTAACAGTCCGCGAAACTAGAAATCCGGATAAAGAATTCTGTTAACCCGGGAGAAGGTGTTAGGCACTCCCGAATTCCGTGGTTCTAGCACGGTCGCTCAACTGCTGTATTTGTCTTATTTGAATTCTTTATATGCTTTTACAAATGCCAATGTCCCATTTTGTTATTTTAACGACTTGCGACATCGCGAAAATGCATTTCGAGTCACACCGCAACCAGTACACCTGTGACTTTAGTGCATTTCAGCTTCGCCGGGATTTGAGATTTGAGTCACATAAATGTGCACTCGTATTAAGGATGTATATTTTTAATCGCGCCTATAACGTATACGTCTTATTAACTTTAGGAAAGATCGTGAAATTTGCTAAACGGTCCTTCCGAATCTAACACTTTATATTAAAATCCATTTGGGGGGCTCCGTATATTTTCATCTTCAAGACGAGGCTCATCCTTTATTTTTAAAGTCCAAATGTAATTGTATACTATGTTTTCTACCATGTTCTTTATTCCAAATTAGGATATAGTTTTTGTATTATTTCTAAACTCATTATTTCACGTTCCAGGCCAATTATTTACTACTAGGCCTGGACTTTTGGATTACGTTAACAGTCCATTGTGAGCTGATGAGCATCTGTGGCCCAACGTGTGTTACCATTACCACTTAAAATCATATTTACCAGATCTGGGCCTTTATACTCAACTAGGCCCAGACTATATATAGGCAACAACAACAACAACAACTACCCAATATGTTCCCACAAAGTGGGGTCTGGGGAGGGTAATACGTACACAGGCCTTACCCCTACCCGAAAGGGTAGAGAGGCAAAGACTATATATAGGCATAAACTGATTATTATTTCAACAACAGTTATTCTACATTACTATTTGATAATTTTCAGGCGATACCAAATGTCATTCGATCACTACTAATTCTAAGATTTAAAAGCTAATTAAAATTCTATCACAGTATTTACATCAATGTTGTTATACTATGTTGTAGATTTTAATATTCAGGTAATTATTTGTGATGCTGCTTGCAGGATTATTTGTTACTTGTTTTAACTAAAAGGAAAACAGTATTGTAATATCGACTAAACATACTTGTATTGATAACGATTACAAATATCTAAAGCAGATCTATATATAAATCATTTTGAAAGTAAGCGATAATACAATTTGAACTATTAAACTACTTACTTTATAGATTAAATCGGTCCTGATTATAGTTGCAACTAACAAAAGTAACTATTCTAGTTCATACGTTCAATTTCAGAATTGTTCCTTTTTATCTAAGTGTATTAACTTTTGTATTAGCCTATTTTGGATTTGAATTAGGTGATAGTCTAATTGCTGGATTTTGTTTAGTTACTATGTGACATACTCTACTCTACTCTATCTCGAATTCATATAGGTGTTAGTTATTACAGCCATTCTTAAATAAATTACAAAGGAATCTAGGAAGTACAATTACGAACTAAAAAGAAGAAATAGAAACAAATTTAGCCAATAATTCATGCAACTTCATTTCTTCATCACAATTGCGATTACATCTTCACGAATAGAAGTGTACCTGATTCAAAATAAGTCTGTGAGTCTAGGCTTTGGGGATGAAGAATAGTCAGCAAATAACAGCAGCAGAACAGCAACAACAATGAGATATATCAATCACAGAGAATAGCTAACAGGATCCCAAATATAGAAATCCAGCAGATCAACAAAGCAGAATCCAAGAGTTCAAGCAAAAATCCAAATGAATCGAAGAACAATAGACCTATTCCTCTTTTTCTTAATTTCTGAACTGGCCGCTTTGTAAAATGCAGAACCTCTATTTCTAAATTTTAGAGCTGAACCTTTAGAGCTTTTCAAATTTTTGGAACCTCCTTCTTAGACTCATTAGCAGCCTATTTATAAATTGATTTTGGGGGGAATTGGGGGGAAATTCAAATAAGTTAATTTCATTTCCCTCCCCTTATTCTTTTCAATTATTTACAGTTTAGTTCATTAAGAGTATCGAAATGCCTTAGAACCCTTGCTAGAAGGTTCTAGGCAGTTCTATAGTGTTCTATTAGGTGTATTTTACTTGGTTACCCTCACTTGCTAAGGTTTATTACAGGAATGACTTTTAATTATGACCAGCTTGTCCTTTATTTTATAGGTAATTACAGAAATACTAGGCACTAAAGTCATTTTAGCCTTATAGGCTCTATTAAATCTTCAGGAATGCCATTTATTGTTCCTGTTATACCCTTATTATTTATCTCAAATTACCCGACCTACTAAGGTCTGGAAGACTTAGGGTTATGATTTATTTAATTAGTAACCACTTCTTATAGCTATTTTAAGGCTTAGCCAATTCTAGCCCCAAACCCCTTTCATATTTAGCCAACATTTAGCAGACCCAACCCCTTATTTAAGATATAGCCTCTTATTAAAAACAAGGCAACCCAACAGAAATAATTTTTCAGAAACAACCACTTAATTCAGCTAAGTAATCAGTATAACCACTTAATAACAGAGATAGCCATTTATCGACCAAACTTTATCTTTCAGAAATAACCACGAAATTTTTACAATCATAACCCAAATCACAAAAGCATCCAAAGATTCAGAATGGACTCACAAATGAATCAAGTTACAAATATTGCTAGTTTATGTTATTTTGCACGTATAGCCTTAATCGCAAATCAACTTTCAATCAATTAGAACTCAGAGGGAAAGATTGATACTGGTGGAATCTCAACTAATCAAAAACTTAATTTTAGACAGAGCATGATGAACAAACATATAAACAGGCTTATTTACTCATGATTCATACGTGATAAACATTAAGAACCCTAAGAACACTATAACAGACTTAGGCATGTGTAACAACCAGAGGTAGATCTTATTATTTAAGCATGCAGAAGTGATAGGCTTATAAGAATATCATAAACATATCAAGAAAACATTTTCAGAATCAAACAAGAAAGAGGTAGGAAACTTAGATTTTGGGCTTTCTTTTTCCTTTTCTTTTCTTTCTTTCTTTATTCTTTATTTCTTCTTTCTTTCTTTCTTTATTTCCAGATTTCCAAAATTTTGAAGACGTTTAGTCTTCTGATTGTTGGCCTTCTCCGATGAGGCTTTTGTTTTGAGTTTTGGTGTGTGTGGGGTAGTTTGGGGTCTTGGTATAGTGGTTTTGGGGTTGGGTTGTTTTTTGGGTGCTCGCCGGAGTAGGGTTTCTGCGATTCTTGTTGATATATTCGAGGAGTTCGGGTGATATTCAAGAATAGCCACTTCGATGAGAGTCTATGGTGTTAATCTCGAAGGCTGGTTCATAGTTCTTGAGGTCGCCGACTAGGGTTCCGGCGATCGGAGTTTCAAGAAGAAGGGGGGTCTTTGATTTAATGGGCTTTTATGGTGGTTTCAATGTTTGGTGGGTAAAAGGAGGTGTTTAACGGCTGCCTGTGCCGGAGATGGTGGTGGTGACAGATTAGCCGGCTAGTCTCCATAGGAGACCAAAGAGGAAGAAGATGATAGAGGAGGCAGCTAGGGTTATACAAATGTATATGTGTGTGAGTGTAAGGATATTGAACGGGAGATGAGAATATTTATACCCACCCCGTCTCATGTAATCCTGGCCCTTGGATTAACCAAGATCAACAGCCAGGATCTTTCGCTTCAATACGGAAACGTTTGGTTAAGTGAGAGGCTCGCTTGTATCCGTTGGATGTTGAGTTTGAACGGCCAGGATTAATCACTTATACTACGTCGTTTGGCTTTTAATGAAGCTTAGTGTCGTCCGTTTGATCAACTGCTTTGAACGGCGCAGATTGATTTTAAACACGGCGTCGTTTAATTTTCAATGGCACCGCTTCATCTGATCCGTTGGATTCCTTTCATCAACGGTTGATTTTGTTTTAGCTCAAACAATGTCGTTTGATCACGAGCCCGGGCAGACCAGGCTGGTCTTTTGGGCCTAATATATTTTGGGCTTGGGTACATATATATATATATATATTCTTATTTATTCAACCCAAACATGTTGTATTTTTGTATTTTAATTATTTCTCGTATTTCCTTTTTGTATTTATTTTCAACTGTTATATTTCTTTTATTTTCTTATTTTTCCTGATTTTTCTGGTATTTTCTGATTTTTTTTGCCATTTTTCTTTTGTTTTCCGGTATTTTTCTATTTTGTTGATTTTTTCTGAATATTCATATTTTTTGTGATATTTTCTAATTGATTACTTTTGTAATTTTAATTTCAACTTTATTTTTAAAGAAAAACACACAAGTATTTTAATTAAATCACGCAATCGTACACCAAAAACTATTTTTGTATCATTTTTATATTTATATTGGAATTTAATTGCACAGAAAAAAAATCACGTGCTCACAGGCTTTATAAATATGCTTTGTAAAGAATCTCTTATGATTATAAAGAACCCCTTTGCTTTATCTTTAACTTGTGTTGAATTCTATTTCATCTACATCTGTGAAAATTTTATAGTATAACTCTAATGATATGTCTGAATACTAGACTTCAGAACATAATAAACTCTTAGGGTTTTTTTATTGATCAACATGATTCCTCTTTAAGGCTTAAGTTAATCCTTTATCTAAGCTTAAATTGATTTGGCGTGAGTTCAGATTAATGGGACTCTTGAGTCCGAGTTGAGTGAGAACAAGGTCTCGAACCCTATATAATTTGGCTTTTAGGCTCTTTTAAGTTGGCCTTTAGGCTCTTATATATCGGCCCTTAGGCTATTTAAGTTAGGCCAATTTGGCCTCTAAAGAGGCTATAATATTTCCCTTTTTCGGTTAAAAGACTTGGTGAAATTTTTTGTATGCCTTAGCATGTGTTTGTTGTGACCATTGGATTTTTTCAAGGTTCGATGCATCAGAACCTTATTAGTAAGTTGTTTGTGTAACATAATCAAATACCTCTTGAGGTTTCCTCGAAGGATGATGTTATCGAAGCCTCTAAATTATTTAAGGCCTGATTTTATCGAAGCCTTTTATCTTTGCTTTTGCCGAGGGTAGCCTGATTTAACCGATTTTTTCAAAGTGTTTGAAGGCTTTTAATTTATGGTGGAAGTTAGACGTCACTAAGATGCATTATTTCGCTCGTAGCCTTTTTATATGACCGTAGTCTTTATACAGTCGTAGCCTTAGGGTATGTCTCTTGGGCTTGTTTCCTGATAACATTTCAAATTTGTTCGAAAGGTTAGTCCCCGAGTAGGTTGGTATTAGCCTTTTTACCGAGGGATGCCTCTTTGACGTCTTATTTGTCTGAGTTTTCAATAACTCGGATGCGCTGATTGTCGATGACAGTCCCCGAGTATTTCGGGGGTGCATTCATGCTCTGGCTCTCGAGCCATTTCCCCTAGGATTATAAGTGTAGTGCTTGTATAATAGTAGACTTCTTTGACACATAAAGTATTTTTGATATAAATAAAATGCTTCTTTAAATTATTGATACATGCGTACATATTTTTCCATTGGGGATCGACTATTCTATATGGACACGGTCAAAACCCTCTTAGGCTTGACATTTCTTCTTCGAAAATATAACCTTCGAGGGTAATGATCCCAGTATTCGAGGTTGATTAGAAAGAAGACTTGGATAACGTTGAGTTCTCTAAGTAGCATATAGTTGTTGCCTCGTTAAAACCTCGCCGGTAAAACTCATTTGTGACAAAATTTGATATAAGGAAAAAATAGTGCAACACATGTTTTCAAACCTAAGGCCTTCATGAAATAAGGTGCCTTAGATATCTTCGATCGAACACCTGTAATAAGTTAGTTTTAAATTCAAACGGACAAGGAAGACACATTCATACCTTAGCAATAGTATCGTTGGAGCAATGTTATGATCCAATTGTTCGGCAATTGTTTCCATTGTGCTAAGTTTGTAAGATCCTTTACCAATAATTATAAGGACTTACCATGGTCTTACCCAATTCGGGCCCAGTTTTCATTCATTTGGGTTTTGAGTATTGGGGGTGACTTTGCGCAGAACCAAGTGCCGATTCCGAAGTGTCGAAGGTTAGTCCTTCTATTATAGTATCTTTCTACCAACTGCTTCTACGCGGCCATCCGAAAAAGTGTTGCTTCTAATTTTTCATCTAATAGCTTGAGGCTAGTATTCATTGCCTCATAATTTGACTCCTCCGATACATGTCAAAACTTGGCACTGGGTTCTCCAACTTCGACACGGAAGAGGGCCTCGAAGCCATAGAAGAACAGAGTAGCCCCCGTGCTGGAATTTTATATTGTTTGATAGAATATCATCTTTGATTTGACCCCAAGAGTTTGAATACTTCTGTCCAGATTCTTCCAAAGGACCTCGGGTAGATCTTCTCTCCATTTACCTTTTGTATTGTCTAACATTTTCTTCAAGTTTTGAATTGATAATTTTGTTTGTTGACTCGTCCTGTCAATTTCCAGTTGGGTGGTATGGTATTGATAAGATCCTCTTTATTTTGTGTGCTTCGAGGAACTCCATTACCTTGTTGCCGATGAATTATTTTCCATTGTCGCGTACAATTTCAGCAAGTATCCCAAACCGACATATGATGTGGCCCGAGATGAAGTCAATAACTTTTTTTTCTCTGACCTTCTCGAAGGCATGTGCTTCCTCCCATTTAGAAAAATAATCAGCCATAAGCAAAACAAATTTAGCTTTACCTGGGACCGTTGGTAGAGGGTCGACTATGTCTATTCCCTATTTCATGAAAGGCTACGAGGATATGATCGAGTGGAGTTGTTCTCCGGACCGATGGATCATCTGTGCGATCTTTTGGCATTTATCAGACTTTTTAATAAACTCCTTAGTGTCATTTTCCATGTTATCCCAGTAATACCCTGCTCTAGTAACTTTACGAACCAAATACTCGGCGCCGGAGTGATTCCCACAAGTAACTTTGTGGGATTCTCGTAATAAGTGTACCCTAGCCCTAAACATACTGTCAATGGCCCGTCGAACATTCTCCGGTACAATATTACATCTTCATCAAATGCAAACTTAGCAGCCTTGGTTCGTAGGGCCCTCAATTCTTTATGGTTCGGTTAGAGTTTTCCATTTTTCAACTCGATATATTTATTCCTCCAATCCCAAGTGAAACTTGTTAAATATATCTCGGCATGACCCTCTTCAATCAGAGAACTCGATAACTAGATGACAGTCCCCGAGACTATATCTCCTTCTTCGACCGAAGATCCCAGATTAGAAAGTGCATCGACCCTGCTATTTTGTTCTCAAGGCACATGATCCAGAGTCCACTCCTTGAAACAGTGCAAAGTTACTTGTAGCTTATCCAAGTACCATTTAATTCTATCCTCTCGAACTTCAAAACTTTTGTTCACCTTGTTCACCAAAAATAATGAATCGCACTTGGCTTTAATGACTTCTGCTCCCAAATGTTTAGCTAGTACTAGACCTGCAATCATGGTCTCATACTCAGCCTCATTATTAGTTAACCTAGAAGTTTTGATAGAATGTCTAATGGTACCATCTATAGGTGGCGTTAAGACAATGCCAAACCCGGGGCCTTTTACATTCGAGGCTCTCTCCATGCAAAAGATCTATTCCCCGATGATGTACCTGATATTAGCAGAAGCTCTTTCTCCACTTAGGGTGTGAGGGTCGGCATAAAATTGGCCACAAAGTTGGCTAGGATTTATGACTTGATAGCCATTCGAGATTAATACTCAATATCACCCGCTAAGTTCGATGACCCAATTAGCCAACCGGTCCGATAGCTCGGGCTTATGCAAAATATTTCGAAGGCGGGTAAGTTGTTAATACATATACGATATGACATTGAAAATATGGTTTTAGCTTCCTAGAAGCACTTATCGATACAAGTCCTATTTTTTCTAAGTGGGGGTATCTAGTTTCAGCATCTTCTAAAGTTCTACTCACATAATAAATAGGAAATTGCGTATCTTGCTCTTCTCGAACTAATAATCCACTTACCGCTATCTCAGACAGTACCAAGTGTAGGTAAAGTTTTTCATCTACCTTCGGAGTGTGAATCAAAGGTAGGCTCGATAGATATTGCTTTATTTATTCTATGGCTTGTTGACATTTTGGGGTCCATGCAAGATTATTTTTCTTTTTGAGCAAAAAAAAGAACCGACGACTCTGATCTGACAACATCAAAATGAACAGACCCATGGCAGCAATTCATCAAATTAGCCTTTGCACGACTGATAATAGGTGAATTGAACTATGATTAAGCCCTAAAGGAACCACTTTCTTATATTGTACGTTAACAATGTTTTATTGATTGGGGTCTATTATAGCTCTCAACTCTAACTTACCTACTCAATACCTCTCGGTCATAGAGTGATTTTCCAAATTGGTTTTCTCAAGACCAAATAGGTATCAATCTAAATAGTTGATAAGATCTCAAGTCGGGTTTTCCCTATCTCTAGTTCAAACCCTTTAATGAGGCTAATCAAATCCTCAACTAGCCCAATTTCTTGTTAGCCAAGTTTTCCTAGACTAAGTCCCTCTTTTTCAAGTTAAGACCAAGTCAAAAAGGCATGAATCAATGTTTGCAATCATTAATTTCATAATTAAAGCATAAACAAGACTAAATAACAAACACCCAATCATAAACAGACATTAAATTAAATAGCCATAAGGTTTACACACTAGGTTGGGTCACAACCCTAGTAAAAGTCTAGTTACTCATAGTAGAAAATGAAGAAAACAAAGAAAGAAATACTAATTAAACCAATAATATAAATGATAAACTATGATGTTTTAATCCCAAAATGATCACAAATTTCCTAAAATGGATAACTACAACGGCTACAACTGCTAGAACTTCAAAACTTGACTAAAAAATATGATTCTCGTCTATTTATATTGGCCCAAAATTCTCTGACATAAATGCACCTCGGGAGATTTTGCGGCCGTACAATTCCATGTGCAGTCAAAACATTGCTTCAGCTCGTAAGGAACTTGATTATGTAGCCGCACAATTTGGTCAACCGCTGAGATTTAGCTTCTTTGGCCACACAATTCATGTGCATCTGCACTTCATCCAAGGTTTTGAGTTTTGGTTAGTTGCACACTCTCTGAACGTTATGAATTCTTGTCAGTTTGGACCATGTTCTGCAGTCGCACAAATTGTGTGCGGTTTACACTTCTACTTCAAGTTCTGCTGGGCTTCTTTATCAGTTTTGCGGTCGAAAAGGGAATTTTGCAGTCCGCACTTTCTTTTGCAACCGCTGAAATAATTTTGCGAACCGCACTTCTAATATGTTGCGCCCCTTATTGGCTTTTGAGTTGGAACACTCCTTTTTTAGATAGATTTCTTCATAAGATCCCAAATTTCCAACATTCCTGCAATTTTTGCACTTTCATTGGTTTTGGAACATAATCAATACTTTTAAATTAGAACAAAAGTAAAAAGGTACTAATAAGTGATCAAAATCCACACTTATCAAAGAGCTTAATAAACTTATCCATCGTCATCAAGGCCTCAGGAGACATAGCGGGAGTCTATGCTCCTACCCTAGTTTGAGAGTCGGCTGGTGCCACCGGAAATGCACCAGCTTGGGCCACACTCTCCATAAGACCCACCAAGTGGACTAGAGCGTCCTAAAGCACTAGAGTGGCTATGAATCCATCTGAGACCTGAGTTGGTCCAACAGGTGCGGTCTGAGCTGGGACCTCCTCCTTATGATCAATTTGAGGCTCCACTGCAGGTGCTAATGCTCGAGCTCTAGGTTGAGCTCAGCCTCAGCCTCAGCCCCTGGTAGTAGCTGCCAAAGGGAGCTCCGGCTCCTATCCAGCTATAGATGTTGTGCGTGTTCTCTCCATCTACAAGGGAACAAGAATAGACTGGTTCAATCGTCAATAATAGAATGAAAATCGCGTAATAGAGAAAGAAAGAAGTGAAATTTTTCCTAAAATTCCATAGACTTTGGAAGATAAATACAACGTCTTTGTGCCGGTCCTCCATACTCTACTAAACTTGCTCATTACCTGTGAGACCAAAGCAACCTAGTGCTTTGATACAAATTTGTCACGATCCGGAATTTTCACCCTCCAGATTTTGATGGCGCCTAACATTACATTTGCTAGGCAAGCCAGTATTAGATATAACTCTTAGCCAGTTTTAGTAATCCAAATCAATATACCACAATAAAACTAAATAGTTTGAAATGAGGTGGTAAACTAATAAATGACGAAATTCAAATACAATCCTAGATCTGGTCTCACGAATACACATGTAACTAAGTACTACAAATAATAGTCTGAAGAAAAACATAATTGTGTGAATCATAAACAGCTAAGATTATATATGAGGGGACTTCAGGGTTGCGAACACCGTGCAGCTATATCTCAAGTCTCTGATAGTAGTCGAATTCAGGCGACCTCACTAAATGTTGCCAGGACCAACTCCGGTATCTGCACAAGAAGTGTAGATTGTAGTATGAGTGCAACCAACCCCACGTACTCGTAAGTGCCGAGCCTAACCTCGACTAAGTAGTGACGAAGCTAAAGTGGACCATGTACAATAACATGTATGCAGTAATAATAATAATAATAATAATAATAATAATATTATTATTATTATTATTATTATTATTATTATTATTATTATTATTATTATTATTATTATTATTATAATAACCGAAAAAGAAAACAGGAAATGAAAGTAAAGCAATTAGTTTATGAAAATGAATTCAAACCTCACTATCAGAAAGCCAAATAACAAACCTCATAATCTCGTATAAAATGTTGAACTAACGCAACAACAACAACAAGTACAATACGCATAATCCATTGCGATGCACAATCTTATTCCACTGTAACATTATTTATCAATACCAAGTATAACGTGAACGATACGTTGCGGCGCACAATCTAATCCCACCACGGCATCATTAATCAATAGCATAATTCTCCCTTATTCCACCATATCATCATTTATCAATATCAATTATTACGTACACAAACAGTACCGTTGCGACGTGCAAATCGATCTCACCATATCATTATTTTTCAATATTATAATAGTTGCTAATTCCACCATTTCAATTTATTATCCTTCAATTCCCGTTGCGGCTTTCAACCTGATCCACAAACAATTTCAATAAACATAAACAATCTGATAACTCAATTTAGAAGAATTTCTACAAAGAGTGAGTACAAGGCAATAAAGGAACTACATAATAAATAAAGGAATGCAATAAATATTGCAAAAATAACACGATAAGTAAAACACGTAATAATTAAGATGTGCAAGTAAAATAGTTAAGGCAAATATTAAATAAGCATGAAGTTATGAAAGGGACGAACAATTCAATATAAGAATAATTAAATGGCCTATAACAAATTACGACATAGAAAGTAATTAAAGCATGTTAACAGTTAAGGCATAAAATGAGATAATGCATGACATACGAGAAAACATGAAACCAAATAGTTTGATACATCGGATCATCACAATACATTATAGAGGTGGTATGAAGCCAAGAATGTCTAGAGTACTAAATAGATTAAAATTTCTACCCCTAGTCTAACTCATGTAATCAGGGAAGAGAAGTGGTGAGATGAGATACATGAAGCTTGTGATTATGCGTGTAAATAGTTATTTAGGTAAATAATAAAAATAATTATTACCAAAAAAAGAAGATCAAATTTGTAACTTGTCCAAACAAAGATAATAAGAAATTCAAGTCCAAAAAGATAATGATTATTGCGGGATTTTAGTGAAAAAAACTACTGATGATGAATAATAACAAGCTCCATATGCTCCCCCTTTTCCAAGATAATGATTCCAACAAAAAAAGTCTGCAATTTTTAAGATTGAGGTCACACTGTTATTGAAATTTTTCAACGCAAGCTGTCAGTTGGAAGCTTGTAGTAACTACCACTTCCTTTGCTAAATTCTTTAGTCACAGTTTTTGTCCCTTTTTAAAATTTTGGATAAGATTTCTAGCTAAAGCAATCACTTGGAAGCTTGTAACAAGTAGCATCTACTGACATATTAGTGATCAATACTTATCCCTTTTGTATTTATTGCCATTTTTGTTCTCTTTAGGTTAAATAAAAGAAAATTTTACACCCTATAGAAAACCTTACTACCTTATTTATCAATAATAAATACCATTTAAAAATATTACATCCTATAAATACCCTTTGTTCTTTATAGCAAAATATTTATTTATGGTTATATCCTAAATTTAAGGCACCATATATGCCAAAAAATATATTTCTCTCTTCTTTTTTTATTTTCTCTCCCATACTTCCCGTATAACTCCCCCAAATACTTTCTCTCTCTCTTTTATATACACTTTACCCTTCTCTCCCACAAACCCACGTTTCTTAACTTCTCTCCCATTCAATACAACATTTTTGAACTGCTACTAGCCATTGTCGATTCTTCTACCACTGCCCATAAAAAATATGCTCGGTAAGTTTTCTTCTACCCTTTTGATACATTTTTTTTGGGTTCTTTATTTTTTATATTGATTTCTTAAATTTCTTATACAATAACCATTGGTAGTGTATTAGGATCAAGGAAGCTTTGCTATACACCCCAATGGCGGATTCAACTTCTCACAATAAGTTAATCAGAGGTATACCCACCAAAATTCTCAATTTTGATGGGCCCTCTTTCTCCTTGCAATTAACTCAAGAGAAGAGAAGAACTAAATTTCACAATGACAAGTTGAAAGAAGTCAAACACGAGAAATCTCAAAGAGGAAAAAACCTATGAAAGATACACGAAACCAAAAGGTAATTGCTATTTGTATCAATATGCATTCAAAGAAACTCATTTGTATTCATAATTATGCAATCCTTTTTACACGTATGATGTTGTATTCATATGTATCTGGTTGTATTTTTGTACTTTTTGGTATATTGTATTCTGTTTCTTTTATAGTATGTATATGTATTCATGTGTATTTTGGTAGTTTTCAACTGTTCAATTTTAATGTAAGTTTTACTTGTATTCGTGTGTATTCAGCTTAAGTTATTTTTGTTTGCAATAGCTTCAATTTTCCAGTACGTTTTCAAATGTCATATGTATTCAGGTGTATTTTTCTTACTTATTTTTTATGTCATGTGTGTTGTATCAAGTTTGTTAACATGTATTTAGCCTTGTTATTGTATTAAGTCTTCTAAGCATTTGTATTTGTATTGATATGTATTCAAAACTAATTTAATATGAAATATGCAATGTATTCAACTGTATTCACATGTATCTATTATTGTTAACTGCAGGGAATCAATTTTTTTCTGAAACACCAGCCAAAATTGGTACCCCATATTAGTGTTTGTACTAACACTGATATAAGCTAGCTAAGCTTCTACCTTTGTATCTATCAGTCAGTGGCTTTTGCAGAGATAGTCAAGGCATAGATTGGTCTGCTTATCCAGCATACGTTGACAAGTCACATAACGATCCCTTTGAAGTTATTTTCATTTCAGATCCGCCTCAACAGAAAGCGGGCAGCATGTAAGTATGCAATCATCAAAGATATGGTGCTCTCCTCTGGTACTATGCTATGCGCAAGATAGACATTGATGCCATAAGCAAGAATGAAGCACCTTCAAAGATTGCTAGGCAAATCACTGATTCGGAGGCAAAGATGCAGATAGTTTTAGAATAGCTTTAGGTTAATTTAGTTTTTTGAGTGTAGTTTCAAGAAGGATAGTGATTTGAGTAGTTTTGGGTGTAGATGCTATTTAGTTTGAAAAACTAATCACTTATAGCAACAGTGTTCGTATATGACACTTGCAATTTTTCAATTACAGTTTCAGTGGTTTATTCATAAGTATTCCTGCTCATTCTTCACTTTATCTAATAGGAGTCAAGAATGTATTAATACCAAGTTATTTTGCTTGGACATGTTTTAGTTAACGAACATGTTAATGACATAGTCTGAAACTTTATGTATGCTTATGGTAGTTTATCTAAAATAATTGAACAATTTTTTTTGTTGTATTCAGTTGTATTCAATTGTATTCAACTGCATCCATTCAGATATATCTTTCAGTATTCTAGTTGTATTTAGGTGTATTATTCAGTATTAGCTAGTTGTATTTAAATGTATTATTCAGATGTATTCAGTTGTATTAAAATGTATTATTCAGTTGAATTCAATTGTACTCAGCTGCATCCATTCAACTATATCTTTCAAGTTTGGATAATACATATTAAAGAACACAACATCAAATGTATTAAGCAGGTTGTATGTAGTCGGATGTATTAAAATGTAATCAGTTTTATTTAAGTGTATTATTCAGTATTAGCTAGTTGTATTTAAATGTATCATTCAAATGAATTCAGTTGTATTAAAATGTATTACTTAGTTGTATTCAATTGTATTCAGCTGCATCCATTCAGATATATCTTTCAAGTTCAGATAATACATATTAAAGAATACAACATCAGATGTATTAAGCAGGTTGTACGTAGTCAGGTGTATTCAAATGTACTCAGTCTTATTTAAGTGTATTATTCAATATTAGCTAGTTGTATTTAACTGTATCATTCAGATGAATTCAGTTGTATTAAAATGTATTACTCAGTTGTATTTAGTTGTATTCAGAAATATTCAACTATACTCAGTTACACTCAACTATATACTTCATATATATTTATATGTATACAAATACTTCAACTACATGTATTCAGAAAATACTAACGAAAGTCATTCCAAAATATATTACTTGACAAAGATAATTTATTATAGTTAGATAATGTCATCATAAGTCTTGACAAATCATTGAACTACCAATACATGTCAGAATACAACTATTTATTATGTGGAGCATTTCTACACGTTCGCTTGTATGTCCTCCCTGCCCACATATACTACATGAATGTTGATTTTTCGGCTGCATCAATTCACTTAAAGTTTTACTGCGCTTCTTCTTTGGCCTTCCATTCACAATCTTCTGAAATACATAATAACGCATAGCTGCAACGTACGAGCAATTTAAATTTGATTAGCATACTTGTTTACAAAAGATACAACTGGATACACTCGTATCAATATGCAACCACTAAATACCACAGTAGACCAAAGTATTTTTACACCAGTAAAAAATATTTAAATACATTTATTGAGCATCCTAGACTGATTCTCTGTTTTCATATTTGTTCATCATTAGCAAGAAACACACAAATACGCTCAAATACAACAAAATACAACTGCATAAACACAACAAATACTGAATAATTTCCTCAATTTTTAACACTATTATAGGTCACCAAAGCTATTAAGATAACAAGGAAAAAATAACTTCTAACTTTCTGAGAATTATAAAATGGTTCCAAGTAGATGGCGGTAAATAATAAGGTCAGAGGCGCTAATGAAATGAGGCAGCCTCTACATCGGAATTTGTACTGACAAGAAATTAAAGAAGAAACTATGAAAACATGCTAATTTATATGACATTGCAAATCCCACCTTGCTTTTAACAATTTCCAGTTGTTTGTCTTCAATATCCCGTGCAAACTCAAGGTTGATATGCTTCACATTGCGCTCGACTGCAAAAACAAATATAAGACAAATAAAAGACATGTCTCCAAATTAAAGAAACTCATTCTTATAAATTGCTTATTTTCATCACCAACTTAACATAATAGCACATAAACCAATAAAGACTGTCATGTTTATCAGTTAAGACGGAGGCTAACACAAACATCTGTGGCCTTTGTCAATGTATGGTTTTATATCCAACTCAAACATCACTTTCTTGGGGATGGAGGTGGTATCCATGCCAGCTTGCGAGCACCTCAATTATTCTAGTGAATACATGCTACCTCAACTAAAATCGTTCGTATTAATATGCAAACACAAAATACCATAGCAGACCAAAGTATTTTTACATCAGTAAAATACATTGGAATACGGGTAATTGAGCATCCTAGACTGATTCACTATTTTCAAATTTGTTCATCATCAGCAGAAAACACACAAATATGCTCAAATACAACAAAATACTACTGCATAAAAACATTAAATACAACTGAAACGCTTGTATCAATATGCAAACACAAAATACCATAGCAGACCAAAGTATTTTTACATCAGTCAAATACATTAAAATACATGTAATTGAGCACCCTAAACTAACATCTGTTTTCATATGTGTTCATCGCCAGGAGGAAACACAAAAAACGCTCAAATACAACAAAATACAACTGGTTCTAACCTCACAACATTAGATCGATCAACTCGGAATTGAAATATGTATAGATGAGTTATACCTTCTTTTGTATATAATTTGTATCAAATCGAAAAGAAGGAGAAGAGAAGGCAGAATATCGAAAAACAGAGCTCTGTTTTTTTTTTCCTTTTTCGTGTTTCTTGGTTTCTTTCTTTGACAAGAATATAACTTAATTAGGTATCTTTCAATTTTGCTGAGTAAAATTAGGAAAATATAATATGATTAGATTTTCTTCCGTTTTTAGAATTCTAAACGTTCCAGATTTTATGCTTAGGCGTTACTGTATTTAATTTTAATTGGATTTGAATACAGTAAAATATATATCCAAATTAGTTGTGATTCCTGTTTGACCGCCTACTTTTTTGGTTGTATTATTAATTACAACTACTTAAATACATAAAATACATTGTACATTTTGATAAAAGATATCTATAACACGTAATATAGCAAATGGTATCTATAAATGGCTAATTAACACTAAAAGATGGTTCTTTGTGAAAAATCCTCTAAATAAAAGTACTAAACTGATATTTTTTCGGTCCACAATAAGTGACTAATTTATTTTTGACACACTCATTAAGAAAATATTAAATTCTATACAAAAATATCTAATATAACTCAATTATTATTAATTAAATATTAAATATGAGGAGAAAGAAAACTTTGTAGGGATATAAAATTTTGCGTGTATCACCAATGCAGTTGCGTCTAACCTTGTGACTAATTTTCCCTCCCCGTTTTAAGGTTGGCATGAATCATAGTAATGAATGACATTGTTTCTCCAGCACCCACTAGCAGATGCTGACAATACTGCACCTTTATAGTTGCTAGTCATAGAATCTTGGGAACACATCTTTCTAGTTGCTAGTTCCTGAATCTTGGGAACACCTTTCTAGTTGCTAGTTCCTGAATCTTGCGAACACATCGTATAACAAATATTTAATCATCATTCTGTCAAGGAAGATCCTTTCATTCTGTATCGTAATTGTATCATAATTGTATTTAACTTGTATCTTTTTTTTGAAAAATTGTAATACTTATTATTATGTACCAAGAACTAGTCACATTACATGCAATAGAGATGCCACTTACGGCATTATGGTTGCCAAGTTCAGCCAACTTAGAACAAATATATATTATCCGAAAGTAGTGTGACGAAGAAAGTTCCACCTCTGTCTGCCAAAAATTGAGTTTCAACAAAGGGATGAGGAAGAGCAAAATTCTTGACTTGGTTTAGGTTGGACTGCTTGGAAGCTTCCTTTGCTAAAAAGTGCGACACTTGGTTTACTTCCTTGAAATTATGCCCCTGTTACCGTCTCCAGTTGAAGCTTCAACCTCCTGCAATCACAATAATGGTGAATCAAGTACATTAATACCCAACATAATTGTATTTAGTTAGAATTGTATCAAAATTATATGTGACTTGTATATGATACATTAATACTTAAAACAATACCGTAGTCTGATGTAATATTAATACAATTATAATACGATGTTATATTATATTTTAAGTTTAGTATTGTAATTGAAAATTGGAGAAGATGAAGATCATAAATGTATCACAATTTTTCATAAATGCATCATGGTTGTATCATAGGTTTATTCGTATCATAATTATTGCAGGAATTGTATTACAAATGTATGATAAACGCATATTAATTGTATATCATTCGAGCAGTTGTGAGTTTGCGGCCAATTTCACAATGTGTATCACAAATATACGACAATTGTATATTAATGTGCTAGTATTATATTAGGTATTATTATTGAGTATTAATGTAACAAATACAAGCTAGATACAAGTCTGATACAATTATATTTTAGCATTGATGTATCAGATACAATTCAAATACAATTACGATATAATTATCATACAATTTCTGCAACTTCTTCTTCTTCGAATTTCAATATGAAATTTCACTTAAAGCCAACTCTATACTTAACTAGTCTCCTCAAAATTGAGATATAAACTCCAGAGGACATTCTCAGTCATTTGCAAGAACACCCAATCTAAACAACTCACAAAATCATAAAACCCAAATATCGAATTAAAAACTTTTTAATGGAATGATATTGAAAATAATTCTTGCAACAATCTCAATGTTTCTTCATTTTCAGTGTTGTCCAGAGCGATGCAATTGGTGATTTTTGGGTAATGCAAAGCTATCATCAATGATTTGTTTTCCTCGAATACGTTATGTGTTAGAACTTTGTTCTTCAATTGTAGCAAAATACCATTCAATCGATGTTATTTTGATTATACAGAGCTATTGTTAATGGTAGGAAAGAAGAAAGGGAGATTCTAGGCGCAGATCAATCGATTTTGAGGTAATATGAATTCAATCTTTTTCGCCTGTAACTAATCTGCATATCACCGTCGTATTAAAGGAAAATAATACAGGCTTGGACAACTAATACAATAATTATATATGAATTGTTAAAAAACCTAGGATATTTGTTGAAAACTACTAACCTAGAGAAAATAGGTAATAAAGTCCTAATTAGGGGTGTTCATAGGTTCCGCTGGTTTCAATTTTTCAATTACCAAACCAAATGAACGGTGGCGGATTTTTAAATCTATAAACTAAATCAAACCTACAAAGTCGACTTTTTCAATCTCGAATTTTTTGATTTTTTTAGATTTTCGGGTTTTTTTTCCCGGTAAATCTTCATAGCACGAATTATATAACTTGTGCTCCAAATATTTTTTTTAGCCCTAATAGGATACGACAATATAATGTATTTTTCATGAATATAATACTAATATGAAATGAGTCATAGCATTGTACATAAAATATTTAATAACAAAGATAATAAAATCCATAAAAAGAATACTACTAACTAATAAGCCATAATAAAAATTAACACAATCTAAAAGTACTGTATAGGTTATGCTAAAATAATTACATCATTAATTAGACAACTAAGCACTAAAGAAAAAAATAAACTAAGTTATGCATTTTCATTGTAAACAAATAACAACAACCACCACCTAGTGAGTCCCACAAGTGGTCTGAACTTCTTTATAAACAATGCAAAACTAAAAAAATAAATGTGCCAACACTATTGTCATTTCTAGTGTTGGATTGATTTTCCCGTATTCGCATTAATATTGATTTGGCGTTTGTTGGCATTACTATCATTATGGGCTATAAAATTTGTTGGATCATTCAAGAATATTAAGTCCAAACTTGAAATAATATGTTTAATGATAAATTTGCACAAAAATTTAAGAAATATTTATAAATTATATTACAAAAAATATTTATATGTATAAAATAGTTTTAAAAATTGTATAAATGTAATGTCGAGGTGGTTTGATTTCAGTTTGACTTTTTTTAGTTAAAACTAAACCAAACCAAATCAATTCTAGTCGGATATTTTTTTCCACCGCCTAACCAATTCAAACCAAACAATAATCTGTTTTTTTTTTTAGTTTAATTCGGATTATACGTTTGGTACGATTGATCGATTTTCTTTGTACACCCCTAGTCCTATTATAGTATATCTAACAAAAGCTCCCTCTATTATACCTCCATGTAAAAGCCTAGTCCAAAAGATATTCGAATACAAGAAGAAAGATGAGTGCCCAAAAAAAAAAAAGGAAACGAATTTCTATATTCGGTTAATTTGATTTATAAATTTAGTAAACTAACATAGCGAAGCAAACCTAAACATGAACAAAGGAGTTGAAACTCCAGACAGCGCTTACTGCTTACATCCTCAACAAAAGCAAATGGCAACCTTACGTACCCCACGTTTAAATATTTGGATTACTATTCTCCCTCGTGGCGCGTGGACTACAGACACCTGAATCTAACACAATCTCTGTATTCAATTACATTCTGGATTTTTTTCCCCACATTCTGGATCAACTTGTGAAACCAACAATTACCTTTACATTTCTCGGCCTTCAAAAATAACAATATTATGCAAATAATTCATTGCATACACTTTTCATCGCTTATAGTCATGGTATCATCACATACTACACATATTCATGCGTAACCGGATAAATGATTTGAAATATATATAATTAAATCTTCATATTTTCTGCTTATAAATAAGGAGTTAAGCCATATTTGAAACAAGTAAAAAAAGGAGGAAAAATGGAAAAGAGCTCAGCTTCACCAAATGATTCATTTACTAGTGCCATGACACTTACCGGAGAGGGTCTAACCAATGTTCCCAAACGTTACATTCTTCCGCAATCCTTACGCCCCGATGGAAGCCGGTCTAACACATGCCTGCCAATTGTAGATCTATCCTTTCTGCGACACTCTCTTCATCGGCCTCGGATAATCGAGGAAGTACACCTGGCTTGCAAGGAACTAGGTTTCTTCCAGGTACTTCTCTCGTGTAATGTCACCTGCAATCATGTACTAAAATGATATAGTTTTTGATCCTATTTTGTTACATATAAAGTTCCTTCATGCTGATATGATTCAAGGAAGAACAACATACACACACCACGTAAATAAAAGATGTTGTCAGATTCCCCATAGAGAGACAAAAGCATTTGGAAATCAAGAAAAAGAAACTTCATGCAGAGCACATGGTGCATTTGGTTTCTAGGCATACCTCCTCCTCCTCCTCTCTTCCCTTTATTTTCACTTGATCAGTTAAAAGAGATGTCCTAGATTTTAGATACATAGCGGTTTAACAGGAAAGAGAATAAGACGTGCTTCGCTAATTCAACCTGGACGTAAAATAACAGCATGCATGCAATAAATGACTCTGCAGGTAGTCAACCATGGAATTCCGCTGTCAGTCATGCAAGATGCCTTAGACGCTGCGACTGACTTCTTCGATTTACCAAATGAAAAGAAAATGCATCTCTTGTCTTCAAATGTTCATGATCCCGTAAGGTATAATACCAGCCTAAATGATGTCAAAGACAAAGTATCCTTTTGGAGAGACTTCCTCAAGCACTATGCTAATCCAATCTCAAATTGGATTGATCTGTGGCCATCAAATCCCACATGTTACAAGTAAGTTTTGCACCCTTATCTGAAATAATTTCTGATGGTTATATTTTCTCACTGTTCATGAATAATATAACTATAAGTACCTAAAGCAGTTTATCATGCAGGGAGAAAATGGGAAATTACACTATCGCAGCACAAAAGTTGCAAGAAGAACTCATGGGGGTGATATTTGAGAGCTTAGGACTAAACCCTAGTTACTTGCATGAAGACATTGCAGAAGGCTCCCAGGTCATAGCCGTTAATTGCTATCCAGCATGTCCTGAGCCAGATCTTACACTAGGTTTGCCACCACACACAGATTATGCTTTGCTATCTATCATTCTTCAAAATCATCAGGGCTTGCAAATCATGGATCATGATGGAAAGTGGCATTCAGTTCCAGTCGTAGAAGGAGCCCTCATTGTTCAGTTGGGAGATCACATGGAAGTATTGAGCAATGGTCGATACAAAGGTGTTCTCCACCGAGCAACAGTTAACTCAGAGAAAAAGCGGCTTTCCATTGCCAGCCTTCTCAGTCTAGCTTTAGGCAAGAAAGTTAGACCTGCACCAGCACTTGTGGATGAACAACATATCTTGTCCTACAAAGAAGGAGGCTTCAGTGATTTCCTTGACTTCATTTCTGGAGAAGATATTGTGGAAGCAAAGTACATAGACAAACTAAAAATAAATCCATGACAATAATAGTCCGGGGACAGCAGAGCAGGGCATACACGAATTCTCACTTTTACACTGTTCACACTCCACGCCATACGATCTGTTTGCACCTGTTAAAATGCAAAGTTTATAATCAGTAGCCATCTTTCCTATGTACTTTGTTCTAACATCGCTGGTGAGAGGCTCATCTTTCTTCAATATTTTTTCTTTTTTTTTCGAAAAAGAAAAATAAGGGCTCTTATTACTTCATGCTACGAGGCGTCAGTGTGAAAAACAAATTTGGAACAGACTTTACCAGTCATTTCATCTTAATTAGGGTTCCCTCAAGGCCACATATGATTTAAGGATCCATAATGTTTGCACTTGCACCACCAACAAAATTAAGATGCATCATCAGGATCTTCACTAAAACCAATGATATACCTTGGTTAGAAGCCAGCAACTGGAAAATTCAAATAATTTCCAATTTGGAAAAGAGTTCTAATACTCACATCTAATCCAGTTTAAGCCAAATGTAGGTCATACCACAAGTTCAGAACTCAAGCCACATTCATCACCAGTAGACGGCTAGACGCGCTTATAGGAGCATGTGCTCTCACAGAAGGTAACATTTTGATGGTAAATTGACACAGAATATTTAGTTAAGACCTTAAACTAATTAGACGTGCAAAGAACATTATATTGATTTACAACCACAACCATACACGGCCAAAATGAACTTCCAACAATACTATCTGTAAACATAGCGCAGAAATAGTAAGAACAACACCTGCTCTCATATTAATATTATCCTTTTTATTCTTTCTAGTTTTAGGTTGAGAAGTTACCATTGTAAACTAACTGGGACACATGGCTTCAAACTCAAGTTCCATGACTCAGGTAATGCTCAGATATGATACCCAATGCTACTACCATATAATATTGTTTATCAGGGTAGTCCTTGCTAATGTTCAGACATCCAAGCTGTTTTTCCGCCAACATTATCCACACGTTTCAAACCTCCTTTAGACTAACTTGAAATTATTGAAACCAAGGAATAAATTTTCAGGTGAATACATCTGACTTTGTTTACCTAAATTGGTTATTATATGTAGATTTGATTTCCTATTGTAAATAGCAGCAGTCATCACCTTTGTTAATCAATAACATGGCAAACTTGCGATGCTTTCCACCTCCCCCATGCATCATCAGAATCGGTTGTTAATGTTTCTCTAAATGAACATCTACAGTTTGTTTATCTTAATTGTTTCTATTTACTTCCAATTAATTCATTATATCACCACATGACATATAGGATTCAGTCATCATTATTCCATAATTCAAGCTGATAACTTATCATTTCCTCCATAGAGTGCAAGCTTATCTCTTTAGAAATAAGAATTAAATATCCTCAGATCTCGTAACATAACAGTCATATTTCCCCTACTTTTCTCAAGAGAAATTTTTACCTTGACAATTGATTTAAATATAGCATGAGTTTATGTTTTTACCCATTCAGATAGGCACTGAAATCAAATTCCTCCCTTTTTGGTGCAATTAGTCGACTCTCAAGTTATATCTAGTCAACACCAAATTATAATCTCAACTATCCTTTTCTGTCCGGATTTACTAATTTCTCGAAGAGGATAATGGAAAACCATTAAAGTCCAAAAAACATCGGATTATTCAAGGAACAAGACGTGGTAATCAACTTTCAAGTGATTAATCATTCATTTTCCTCGGGGAAGAAAGGTATAGGATTTCTAAAAAAATTCAGCTGTTGACGCCAATTTTTAAATATTCAAATTCTAGTGAAATTTTAAGCATTTAAAAATTATGAAATCGAATTCCCCTCGCTAATTCAGTACTATAACGTAGTTAAACAAATAAAAAAATCAGCTATTTGAAGTTGCTAAAACAATTGCTCGATTTCTTCTCGATCTGATGGTTAAATCTTATGTTTGATTTGCATATAATCTCAAGATATACAAATAGCAACAAATAAAAATTGCAGATATACATGAATCTAACTATAATTTGTAAAGAATTTGAAACACAGAAAATCATTAAAAATACAGAAAATTTCAACCGATTCGAGGAACAAAAAAACGCGGGAAAAACTTACGAAGGCAAGTGAAAATTGATTCAAAAAATTAGCCGTAACTCTCTGCCCTTTCATACGTCTCTGATCTTCTCTGTCCCTACCGCTAAGCCTCTCCTCCAATTTTACTTTTTTCTGGTTTTCAATTTTCAACGAAAGGGCTTCGGAAATTCGCAGAAAGGTGGACTAGTTTCCTGCCCCGCGGGTTTACCGTATGCCTTTCAATTCTCGTCCTTTAGTTAGCCACGTGTCTATTCGACGGCTCACTTTTTTATAGGCTTGGGAACAGTTTTTGAGCGTTTGCGAAGATCAAACTCAAATTTATCTATTTTGTCGAAAAAATTAATTTTTAATTTTTGCAGCAAACACCACCTAATAAACAATTTTAGAAACATTTCAAAAAGAATAAAAAAATCACCAAGTGGTCAACTTCCCGTGCACTGTATTCTGGTCATTGTTTTCCAATTAATTTGATTCTCTGTTTAAGGGAAAGAAAAAAAGACTAATGAACATATTGTTGATCATTAGTTCATTACAACTATCATTACGTCTCAAAATATTTACATCTTACTTAATAATAAATGCTTTCAACTTGTACTGATCCCACTTTAATTTATACATTACAATTTCATCGAATACCATATTTGTATCTCATTAATTATTATGAAATTACAAGGAAAATTTTGTTTTAGTTAGGAACGACAAGAAGATCGATGATAAATACGAAAGAGGAAAAAAAAAAGTAAGAGCAGGATTTGAAAATGTTTCTAAAAAAATCATTAAAAACAGTTGTATGCTCAAGAGTCAAGACAATCCTCCTGCTCCTTATCACAAGATACGGTTTAAATTGAAATAGGAATATTTTCAACCCAAAGAAAGTTTTTATAAGCTAAAACCGTTAAAAATGCTTTTTTAAAAATAAAATAAAATATTTGGAAATTTCATAGAGTAAATAAATATCAATTGAGAGCAGCATGCATGCATTGGATATGTTGGTAGACAAGTTTTTCCTCGAGTGAGCTGGAGACGGTGGAGATTTGCACTTGAATCCAAAATAGATGCTTCCATTTTTCACCTGAAATGCCAAATTCTACGTGTCCTGTGATAAAGATAATGTTGAAAACATTAAAATACCTCTTATTTTCATCAGCTCTACACAAGAATTCCAAAACACATATACAAAGCCACGTATACGTACTCACATATATATACCATATATTCTATACACATATTTGGTTGTATCAACAGTTGATTATACAATGTGATTCACAAGTTAAAAGCATCTATCATCTAATTAACATATAAAATAGGGTTTTTTTTATTTTTATTTTTTGCTGTCAGAAATTATTTATATTTGGTAACCAAAAAAATATAAAAAAATTCTATATAACATATAAAATGTACCTATACACAAAAAAATATAACAAGCAATATATTTTTTCGTTTATTATTTTGAGAGTGGCTATACAGTAGCAATTCCCTCAAATAAATACATTATATAGTATTAGTACTCACGTGATACGCGGAAAATATAATCATGTTATGTGACGTAACTTGTTTGAAGAGTATTTCATACTACCTGAATTAAATTCCAACTACCTTCTTATTATCCAATGAAATTACCTAAGAATCTTAAGAAATTACAACAACAACAAAAATTATATATAGCTATCCAGTAACTTTTCAATTCTTTCACTTTTCTTTATTATATAATCTACAATATTCCGTACTCCTACTATTTTATTTGCTATATAATATTTTATTAGCTTGTCTCTTGACTTATCTTATTGTTAATTGCTCTTTTGTAATATAATATAGATATGTGTTTTTCTTACTCCTAATATTTTTTTCTTGAAGCATATGTAATAATATTACTTTTAAACTTACTTTATCTATTTTTAAATTAATTTAAACTAAAAATATCCACACATTATCTCTATCTCCCACTTTTACAATTTTTATACGATGATTTAATTGGTTATCCTCATTTACAGTTTCACTTTTATCTTAGACAATCAATATTCAATACGAAATTACAAATTTGAATCCCTTTGTCAAGTTAAAATATCTACAAATATTTTAAATATTTATACTTTTATATTATATATAATAAGAATTTAGATTTCCTTCTCTTTCATTTGCAACATGAATTTGAATTTGATTTTTAAATTTATTTAATTCCTAAATTTTATATTGAAATATTTTCGTTATCTGATATTTTTTTACTTATCAATTGATATTTCAGTTACGTGGTATTATTCATTGTATGTATTACTTTTCTCATCTCAAATACAAATTAGACTTATCCTTCTATATTTTTACAATCTATTTTTTTTTTCTTGCTTCTGGTTTATTGTTTATCATTGTTGCATTATCCATGCTTAGAATTGTTACATTGTGATGTAATCTTTAAGTATTCTTCAGATACTTTATTTCATTTTAAGATCAAATCAAAGCTTAGATATCCTCATTTTATTTATAGATAGAAACGTATTTTTCTTTAAGTATCCTCACTCTATTTATATACAAAAACATATTTTCTTACTCCTGGAATTTAATTGATAACTATTCGTAAATAGTCTAAATTTATCAATAATACACTGAAGTATTCTTTAGTTACTTTATTTCATTTTATGGTCAAATTAAAGCATAGATATTCTCGCTCTATTTTATATCCGTCTTTTCGTATATTTTCTAATTATAATATTTTAATATTATAAAGTGTAATATACTTTTTTTTAGTCCTGAAACTTTAATTTATTCATTTTGATTTTATCGGTCAAATTAGGTATTGTTGAAATTTATCAATAATATTTTTGGATATTATCTAGATTTGCTCGGATTACCACTAAGCCGAGGGTCTATCAGAAATAACTCCTCTACCCCACATAATATAGGAATAAGGTGTACATACACTTTATTTTTCCGAACCGTATTTGTGGGATCACACTATATTTATTATTATTGTTGTTAAGCATTACCTCTATTCTCCTACTTATATATATTTCTACTATATTATATAAATTAACTTTGAACCATTTAATATTTTACCTCTAATCTAAATAATTGCCAATTGAATCCTAATCTCCAAACTTACTATGAGCTCTAGAAACAATAAAGTTTTGTTTGACAATACAAACTCAGAATATTGTTTAGGGTAGATAACTTCACTCAATTATTTGTATTTAATTTTTCTTTTTTAAGTATTGGTATCAGTTTCGTCGTAAAATAACTATGGGTTATTTTAGCTTGATATTTGGCTTAATCACATTGCATACTACTCTACAAATATTTAAAATTAACTTTAAGTTATTTAATACTTTACCTCTAATCAAATAATTGATCTTTTTCTTTTGTTTTTCTTTTGTTTTTGTTTTTCTTTTCTTTTCTTTTCTTTTCTCTTCTTGTCTTTGCGCCGAGGGTCGATTGGAAACAGTCTCCCTGCTCTATCGGGCAGGGGTAAGACCTACGTACATATTAGTTTTTTCATAAAATTGTCAAGTAATTTAATTTTAGCTTGTCATTAGCTTAATCACATTTACAAAGTATCTTATACGCAAAAATGCGCGTGTGCACGCGCGCACACATATATATATATAATTTATTCTTTTTCTTACATTGTATTTAATATTGTATTTTATTTCTTATTTTGCTACTTGAAATTTTTTCAATTTCCAAAGTCATCCTTTAGTATCTTAAGTAAATTTATTTACTTTATTTTATATTTTAACATACCCCAAAGTATGAAAAGTCATGGGCAATCTCGATTTGAATATTTCTGTATTTTTATCTTTCTTTCCGCTATGACTTTTTACTAAATTTTTACCTCTGTATTTTCAGTAAATGTAGAAGAAAAATTGATTGGATATATATATATATATAGAAGTATAGATTAGATTTTTCTAAATATTATTTAAACTTTATACAAAAATACCAATATAATTAGCTTTTTCTAAAAATTGCTAGTTAGCTTAATATCAAAGCTTGATTAACCTTCTTTTAATATAATATAATTAAATTTAATTAGGAATATCAAGAAATTAGAACTTTAATCTGTTTGTTGGTAAAAACACATCACCTTTACAATGAGTATGATCAGTAAATTGACATTTTCTACGTTAATATTATAACTCTGTAACCAGTGAATTATTTAGACCAAACAGCAATGAGCAAAAATTTAATTAATGCTAAATAAAAATAAAAATTTATAATTATCTATTTGAATGTCCTACTAATTAAGGAAGACGATTTAAGGATTCCATAACAAATCTACGTCTAGCAATTAGGAGCCTTTGTGGCGTGGCTGATTTCTTATTTATTATTTAAAAGTTTATAAAGATTAGAAAGGATTAAAAAAGAATTATTTCCTTGATCAGCTATAAACAATAACTTACAACAGATACCTCATCAAGCTATGAATTATTCTCGCATATATATGAGAATCAATTCCAATTAAAGCAGAGTTTCTTCCAATAAATAAATTAATAAGACAACCATCTCATACTTTATCACCTGCTATATCCAAGGAGCAATTCCAAGTTTCCAACACATAAAAATCAGTTTAATTACTTCAAAATTATTAAAAATCACAAAGCTGGAGCGCCACAGATAAATTTTCATGTAATAGAAATTATTAATATTGTTACCTTTTAGAATTGCTAGACTTAATACAATCAAAGATAAATTGACAGATTCATGAATAAATTAAATTTGCATATTCGGAAAACAGAATGTATATGTAAATGCAAAAGAATAACTGAATAAACATGTGTAATTGGCAATGAAGTCACAAATAAAAAGAGAAAGTGAAAGTTGTCAACAAAAAATTAACAGTAAACAGTTTTAAATGATAGAAACTAAAAGAACTCAATTATATCCAACAGAATGTATATCTTATAACAACAAATTAAATGAAAAAACGGTTTCAAGATATGAGTTGAAATTAATTAACTCAAAAAACAAGGATTCATTTTCGATACAAAGTTTTACCGAAGTACAAAGTCTGCCAATGGCTCTGCCTAAGCTTTGGTAGCTAAACTTCAAGTTCAATGATATAAATTGTGTAGAAACACAGTAAACTTAATTAGGGAATTATATATAAAATGATAGCTAGAAGTGGAAATTAAGTTGTAAATGCAGGTTTTATTATCCTCTAAATATACCAAAAACATGCCAATTCCATGCAAACGTACGTACCATGCATAATTATTTGTCATTGCTTCTCAAGAATTATCATCTTTAGCAGCTGAATACTTCTGTTTTCCTTCTTCCTCACTACTATTATTTTTTCACCACCTTAGCAAGAGTACATTATATATAATATTCTCCTACTCCCTTAACATTACAAAGACTTTATATATAGGCTATGAGCCTGTACTCTTAGGTTGTACTTTGCCCAACAGTGGAGTAACTAAAAAAAAATAAAGAGGACTCAGCAGCAACCCACGCGTACAAGCCCTACCCTACCAAAACAAAACAAAACAAAACACACACACACAAAGGAAAAAAATATAAATAAATAACTCTCTCACGTTTAATTCTAATGGTATATACTAATCAAGATACTCCAATAAGAAAAAGAATAAATGGAAAACAAAATGGAGAGTGGTAAAAAATAGAAAAGGAGCATGTGTAGACGGTGTGTTGCTTACGAAAGAGTTGAAATTCTTGAAAATTGCTGGCTACAGATTTTAGCTTGATTCCTGCATGGTCTAGGATGATTTTTCAATGTCCTTTAGTGCGTTATAATATATGGGTACTGTACATTCATTGTATTATTGCTTTTTTATTTTATTTTATAGTATAATACATACATTTACAAACTGAAACAAGCAGATTTACAAAACAGCTGCAACCGGAGTCTGCAGTTTTATTGGATTTCCGGAATTGTCAACTTGGTCACATGTGGACAAGAATATAACTTTATTGCGGTTAGAGACATATAATGTTTTTGTCATCTATATGGCATATATATAATATATTGTCCTTTTGCTATTAATAACGATATTGTTATGCCTAGCTCATATGCATGAACGCCACTTTTTCATGGATTAATTATACTTGGTTTTTATTTTTATTTTTGAACGCGTATTTTTTAATTTTTACCCCTTTCTTTTGGAGGGAGGAAACCGGAGAAAAAGAGAGTATTAAATTTCAGAGTTACGCTTGATTATTATTTAAAATCTTCTACGCACAATAGTTTAAGTTTGAGCATGCAACTTTAAAAAGGGATAAAATACATCGTAAGAATACTGTTAAGATCGAAATAATCAGGTGTCATATCAAAATTAATAAAGCAAATTTTGAACAACGATAAATTCGATAACAAAAGAGAAATATATCAAAAGAGATACAAACATTTAACGTGGTTCGGTCCATTAAATTGTGTCTACGGACGGAAATGAACAATCTACTATAAAAAAAATACAAAATAATAAGAGAACAACCTCACGAATAGACAAACACAATAATACTTGTTTCCAAATTTTCCCCTAAATAAGACACTCAAATCACGTATAACTATATCGTAGATAATATTGAATAAAATAAAAAGATTCTCAATTCATAAAAGACCAAACTTTTTCCAAAGAGATTTATAATTTTCACGCGTAAAGGAAAACTCAATTTAAGAAAAGGGAGCATGTGTAAACGGAGTCTGCAGTCCTGTGGTTTATTGGATTTCCGGAATTGTCAACTTGGTCACATGTGGACAAGAATATAGCTTTATAGTGGTGAGAGACATAAAATGTTTTTGTCATCTATATGGCGTATATATTGTTCTTTTGCTATTAATAATTAACGATATTGTTATCCCTAGCTCATATGCATGAACGCCACTTTTCGTGGATTAATTATACTTGGTTTTTAATTGTTTTTGGAATGCCTATTTTTTAAGCTTTATTTGTATGGATCAAAATTTAACTTGGAATACTTTGGGCCAAGATAGTACTAAGGAAAGAATACTGTCACGATCCCAAATCCGGTTATGATGGCGCCCAACACATTGCTAGGCAAGTCCGACTTATAGCACACATTTCTGAGCTGCAAGCTCACATTCCTTATTCCAAAATTTATTAACATCGACGAGTTTCTGAAATTGAGCAAGTTTAATTTATAGAAAATAACCCAATAACCAGTGCAAACATCCTCCCACAGATGTGGGGGTCACAAGTCAAGAGCCTATACCGAATAGCGTAATAGTAATATTGAATGTATAATAATCTGAGTACATGGAAATAAAAAACATAGCAACTAGAGAGAAGTCGGGTCCTGCGGGCGCCAAACAGCTACCTCGACGACTCTCAAGAAAACTCTGAAAGCAGCTAGATATCAATCCTACTCTGAGATACTAGATCTGCGCACAAAGTGCAGGGAGTAAAGTGAGTACTTCCAACTCAGTGGTAATAGACTTGTATAATGATATTGAAGGCAAGAAATCTCAAAATACCACACAGTAAAGCTATAACAGTGTAAATCTCAGGGAAAATAGTAACAGATAGATCAGATAGGTATAAATGCCTGAATGCAATGCAAATACACATGAACATGACGCTACGGCACGTAGCCCGATCCATTTGGGTACCCGTGCTCACTGTGGGGGTTCAGACTCCGGAGAGGCTCCTACAGCTCAAGCGCAATATCATAGTAACATATGTTGTGGCGCGCAACCCGATCCACTATCAGTCCAGCTACATGCATGCAAGCCTCACATGCACAAATAACTTATCATTTTTTGTTCTATTTAACAGTAATTATAGATTTAAGTGTCAGAAATCTCAGAATTTGCAAATCATATTTAGACAGTATTTAGCTCTGGACTGATATCATAAAAACATGTTATAATCATAGAAACAGTGATAACGTTCCTCACGGGATCCAAATAACCGGCACACATCCCAAATATATCCATAATCATCCAAGTAGGAGGTTTAACGACTCATTTATAGCCAACAACACAGTACAATGCCACTCGGTCGGACTAAGCCATAGTCCCCAATCACAATCAACCCCACGCTCACCGTAGAGTACGTGTCTCGCCTCAATACAGTGTCACAGAGTGATATACCAAGGTTTCAAACCCTCAGATCATCATCTACATCTATTACTCCCATCGAACCGGCTCCGAAACTAGCCCGCAATCCTTTTTCCTCTAGAATCAACCTTCACGAGTGCCAAATCTAATCAAAACTAATAGGAATACATCAAAATAGGCTAATGGAATATAACTCAATCGAAATAACTCGAAAAGCACCCAAAAATAAGAAGTTGGCAAAATTCGAACCCCAGACCCACTTCTCAAAAAATTACAAAATTCACATTTCCGGAATCCTCATCTCGCCACGAGTCCATACATATAAATTTTATCGAAATCGGATTCTATTTGACCACCTCAAATCATCACTTTACCCTTTCTTAGGCTTCAAGCAAAAACCTCCATTTTTACCCTTTGATTCCTCCAATCTTTAGTGATAAATTTATGTTTTTACACTATAATAACATAAACCAAGTCCAAATATCCTTATCTGATGATTCTCCTATGAAGCCTCTTCAAAATCGCCCAAAAATCGCCTTAGTTCGCACCCCAAAATGATTTTACACTTTTGAAATTTCGAATGAACTGATACATTAAACCTTCTAACACTATCACTTCTGCGGTTCCCATAACCGCTTTTGTGGTATCGCTTCCGCGTCCAGTTAACCGCTTCTGCGGTTTAACTTAAATCCCGCTCGACCGCTTATGCGGTCCTATACCGCTTCTGCGGTAACCACTTTTGCGGTCAAACTACCGCATATGCGGTCTTACTACCGCTTCTGCTGTCTCAACCATTTAACTTTGGACCGCTTCTGTCACTATTCCGTTTCTGCGGAATCAGATCCGCTTTTACGGAAAATCCCGGGCCATTAAGGGACCGTTTTTGCGATCACTGAGCCGCATCTGCGGGATCGCTTAAGCGGCTCACCCACTGCAGATGCGTAAACAACAGAAACCTTCACACTAAATCTGATACAACATTTCAAATTTCACGATTAACCATCCGAAACCATTCCGAGGCCCCCGGTACCCCAACCAAAAATACCAACCCACTCTAAAACACCATACGAACTTGTTTCAATCATAAAAATGCGTTCTTTAACACAAAGATCACTAAATTACCATAGATTCAAGCCTAACTTTCCCTTAAAACTTCCGAAACCAACGTTCAATCAAAACCCGATCAAGCGATGTCCGAATGACCTGATAATTTGAGGACATATCCAAAATTACCTAAGGGAGCTACTGCAACTCTCGGAATTCCATTTTGGCTCCTTTCTGGTTTGGGCCTCAGCCCAGGTCTGTTTTGGCCGATTCAGTCCCTCTTTGACTTTAGTTTGTTTTCGCTGGGCTTATCTTGGAGCCCAAGGGCTGGACTGTAGTGCTAAATTACCAATAGGTCCAGTAAGAAAATTAATTAGGACCTCTTCTTTTATTTAGAGACAAAATAAATATGGAAAATTATAGCTTACTTTAGAAAATACCTGTTAAATAAAAAAATGAGATGAGTCTCGCTAAACAAAACAAACAAATTGCGGGGCCCTCAATAAATGTTTATACAAAATACTTAGACTTCGGGATGGGCTGTTTAGCAAATTTCATGGCCTTCTCAAAAATAATAACATGTTAGTCACTTTAAGTGCGTTTTTAATAATCTTACTTTCTTAAATACGGGTGCACATTGATGTGACCCAAATTCAAATCTCAATGGAGTCGAAATATGTTGACAATTACGAGTGCACTGGTGCGACGTGGTTTAAGACACATTTTCACGACGTTGCAATTCTTATTAAAATAAAAAATAAAACCGTGCGAATTACTAATAAAAGGCACATATGTTAGAACATGTTTTGAAATCAGTTAAAAGCAAATACAACAGTTGAGCGACCGTGCAAGAATCACGGAATCCGAGAATGCCTAACACCTTCTCCCGGGTTAATAGAATTTCTTACTCGAATTTCTGGTTCGGCGGACTATTAACATAGTCATAATCTTCTCGGTTCGGGATTCAACCGGTTACTTGGGACACCATTAATCTCTCAAGTTGCGACTCTAAAATCTAATAATAAATTCCGTTCTGATTGTCCTTTATGTGAAAAAACTCCTTTACACCCTAGTGGGTGTAGTGAAAAAGGAGGTGTGACCTTATGTGAGTTGCCTACGTATCACGCCCCGAGAGACAAGAATCAGAGTCACGTAGTTGAGGCACATGACACCTTAGGTGAATTGCTTTAGAAAGAAAGAGAGAGGAAAGTAGATAGCTTTATAAAGCATAACCTAAGTTCAAACGATACACGCGCTCTTGGGTTCGATGATTGCGCAAACCAATGGACAAACCCGTGAAGTTTGTTAAGCCAAAACAGAGATCACGCATCATGAACTTGGGCTTGACAATGGTTGATTCAGATCTTCATACTAGAGCTAAAGCTTTCTTGAAGAATGATGTTGAAAGATTCCCTACCTTTAGAATTAGAACAAATGCTAAACATTTCACTCTTGACCAGGGATTCATGGTAGTGACACGTTGATATCTTGTATAGTTTTGTGTACGAGTAAAATGGGGATCATGTTACCCCCATTTCCTGATAAAGAAATAAGAGGGAGATATGATCTAATGCAACCTTGAGTAAAGCCGAAGGATTCCTCACTTCAGAGCCTGTGGAGGATGAACGGTATATTCGGGATCAAACACGATTGGACCCAGGTCGAGATTAAGGAAAAAGAGAAATGATTGAGCACGATAATCGGGGGACCTAATAACTGCCCCCAACCGGATATTATAGTGCATATCCTGCCCAATATCAACTGCAAATTAACATTACAAAAAAAAAAAAAAAAACACCTTATTTAGACTTGTCTAGGATTTAATTCCCTTACTATATAAAGGGGAGAACTTTTTCAGTTTTAACCACGGTTAGCATGCATATCAAATCAATAAACTTCAGTTTTGTCTGTTAGTTATTGTTCAATGTGTTCTTTATTTCTTCTATTGTTTCATTACAACACCGAGCCCGTATCGAGGGCTCGATCATAGCCAGTTTCAGTGTTCAACTCAAATCGAAGCTTACTTGTTTCATCATGTTTGGTTTGATCATTTTATCTATCCTTAATTTACTTATTTGTTATTTTTCACGTTAAATTAAATTATGTATCCTTTAAATCACGATTAAATTTAGTTGTTACTCATTTTAAAGATAAATATTGAAAGCTTCAAAGTTCAAGATGCAAAGGAGGAGGAGTCCTCATTTCTTTATCTGAAATTAGTTATCACTAACTTGATAGTCCGCGCGCATCTTTCTGTAAAAGGATGAACTCTTCATTTTTCATTTAATTCAACAAAGGCTTGGACAAATTAAAAACCACCTCCAAGAGTAAACTTCATGAGTTTAATCTTTAAGGTTAAATAGTATTCAATTCTTTGTAATTTTTAAGCTATAAGTTTATCTATTACTATTTGTTATAAATTTTGTGAATTTTCACGTATAAATTTATGCTCCACGTACTCTACGTTTGCCTATCCTCCATGTACTAACATTTGCTATGATATATATAGCTTTTAGGAAAGAAAATAAAAAGATAATATATATGTATACCTATATTAAATTAAAAGTGGGATGTCCCAAACTAAAAAGTTAAATTACCAATATACCCTTTTAAAAATAATTATAACAATAATTAAATAAACGAAAAAGGTCCAAATACCCCCTTATACTTTGCGAAAAGGGCCAAATATACCCCTCGTTAAAAGTTTGGTCCATATCCAACCTTGCCGTTATATTATTGGCCTCGATACCTTCTTGAACTTTAAACGGAGCCAAATATCACCCTGGACATACGATAAGATCTATATATAACCCTCATTTTTTTTAACAAAATATCTTTTTTATATAAAAACTGAAAATATTTTGTTCAAAAATAATTTCTTCAGTTCTAAAAAACGAAAATATTTTGTTAAAAAATAATTTTTTTTTCTGTTTTTACCAAAAAAAAATAGTTTTTACAAATTTATTTTTCCATTTTTCCGGTTTAAAAAAAAACTTTAACGAAAAAATGAAGAAAAAAAATATTTTTCAAAAGAGAAAATAATTTGTTGAAAATTTTTTATTCAATTTTTAAAAATCAAAAATATTTTGTTAAAAAAATAATTTTTGCAATTTGTTTAAAGTTTCACAAAAGAAATATCTTTTTCTTTTGGAAATATTCTAATTTCTTTTCGTAAAACTTTAAAAAAATTGCAAAAATTATTTTATTAACAAAATATTTTTTTTTGTAAAAACATATTTGTAAAAAAATGTAAAAAATGTAAAAACTGAGGAATTAGAACATTTTCAGTTTTTACAAAAATATTATTATTTTTTAAAAATTGAATAAAATATTTTCAACAAATTATTTTCGCTTTTGAAAAATATTCTTTTCTTCATTATTTAGTTTTTTAAAATTATTTTTGTAAAAACTGGAAAAATAAATTTGTAAAAACTGTTTTTTTTTGTTGTAAAAAAGGGAAACAAACCATTTTTAACAAAATATTTGTCGTTTTTAAGAACTGAAGAAATTATTTTCAACAAATAATTTTCAGTTTTTACAAAATAAAAATTTGTTAAAAAATAAAGGTTATATATAGACCTTATCGTAAAGTCTAAGGGGGTATTCATGCCAATAGTGTAACGGCAAGGTTGGATATGAGCCAAACTTTTAACGAATGGTATATTTGATCCTTTTCGCAAAGTATATGGAGTATTTGAACCTTTATCCTTAAATAAAAATACCTACAAAAATATTAATTAATATTGTGCCTTTTCTAAATAGTTGTGTCCCTTCATTGTTAACCACCAACTTCCAAACTAAAGACACACTTTTCATATACATTTCTGCGAATTTTAACAAGATAAACATGGGTGTGCCATGAACAAGTTTCTCCGATTTTGTGTGCTTTCATTTCTAAATTTGAATGCACTCAATTTATGTAGCGGTGAAGTGTCCAATATTTCATTCGAAATATGATGGATTGAGGTATTCTAGACAACAATGTATCTTTAGTTACAACTTAATGTCTCCGAGATATATAATAGAAATGCTACTTAGTTTCTATTCTTATCTTTCTTTCTTAACTTTTATTATTGTAATATTTTGTGGTACTATATAATTATTTGAATTCTTCTATCTCTTGGGCTAACAATATAAAGTGCATAAAAGTGAGTGTAGGCGCTGTTCCCACCGTATAAATCTCAACGTTTTACCCAAATAATAATTTTGATAATGAAAATGCCATGGACATTCTAAGCGATGAATGAAAAAAATTATGTACGAGAGAAGTTATATGATTTTAACAGTCCCAATAGCCAAGAAGAAAGTAACAATCAGGTTCTAACTTTAAAAGCATGAAGCTCATAATTAAAAAATTAAATTATTAAAAATTCCTTCTTTTATTTACCTAGATAATAGCTGAAGAGTTGACACCATTTTATGTGGCTGATATAGATGTCTCTTATGCTCCACATCCGGAGTATATTCAAATTCTGTATTTTCACAAGTAATAATTTCTTTCACTATTTCTTCACTTTTTGAAAAGACATGCTTTTATTTTCCAAGTACACGTCTGTTCTTGAGTAAAGTCAAAAAGTTGCATTGCTTCTTATATTGTTTTTTTATCTACGAGCCGTCAGTAATCTTATTGGGTTATCTGTAAGTACAAATATAATTCATATCAGGATCTTGAACATGATAATCTTACATATAATCGTAATAGAAAAACATACCTGAAGCGGGATCCATTATCTTGAAGTGGAAGCTGTCACGACCCAAGTCCGGTCGTGATGGCGCCCAACAATCAAGCTAGGCCAGCCAGACCAACAATTTAATTATCACAAATACCAATCCCAAATGGAAAACCCAAGGAGAATATATGAGTTTAAGAACTCCAATAATAATAATAAAGAACAAAATACTGACACTCCCAAAGATCCGGAGTCACAAGTCTAGAGCCTCTAACAAACCCAACAGGAATAGAGAGTACTGTATAGAAATACTCAAGTCTGAATACAAAATAACAACTGGAAAGAAGAGGAGAAGCTATGTTCTGCGAACGTAGGCAGCTACCTCAGCAACTCGATGTGACACTGCAAACGCTGGAATGCCTGCCTACTGCTCCTGAGTACCTGAATCTGCACACAAAAGGTGCAGGGAGTAGGGGTGAGTACTAAGTACTCAGTGAGTAACAAATATATATAAGTAGCTGACAGTAAGAAATCCACAAAATACCACAATATGAAGCTACACTACAGTCCGAATCTCCTACGAACTAGCAGTAACAATACAATACAACTACCACAGAGTAATTCGACAAATACATATGCAATGCAATGCACATAACCGCTACGGCGTGTAGCCCGATCCAATTTAACGTCGACGACGCTCATTGGGGGTGTGTACAGACTCCGGAGGGGCTCCTACAGCCCAAGCGCAATACTGCTGCGGCGTGCAGCCCGATCCTCATATCAACCACTGCGGCGTGCAGCCCGATCCCATGCTCAGTCCACAATAAGCAATTAAGTCACAAAACATTTCATTTTCCTTAATTCCAGTTCTCAATTCATAAATTATGAAAAATACTTTAACTTTATTAAATTTGTAAAAGCCGGTGACTTAGCATTTCAAAAGTGTGATTTCAATTTCCAGGTCTGAGATCAGTGATTTAAGCAATTATAGCTATCACATAAATATTGTCCTCTAAGGACGCTACAGATCGGCACAAGGCCCCAAACAAGGCTTACAACCCACAAATATATCAAATACAGTGTATTTCCAACACTAACAACATATTATTCACATCCGGGATGGACTAAGTCTCAATCCCTAGTCACAATCAATCCCGCACCTGCCACGGTGTGCGAGCCACGCCCTACTAGCGTCACAATGTGCTAAGCCGGGGTTTCGAACCCTCAAGCTACCATATACACAAACTACTCACCTCTAGCCGGTCGTAGACTCGTCCGCGATGCCTTTTCCTTTGAATTTCGCTCCCTCGTGTGTAGAATCTAGTCAAATAACAATAATTACATCAAATACGGGTCGAAGAATCATAACCCATTTCAATTTACATGAAATTCACATAAATACACCAAGTTGGTAAAACCCGACCCCGGGCCCACTGCTCGGAAAAATCTGAAATTAGTACCAACGCGATCCTTATCTCGTCACGAGTCCGTGCATATAAAATTTATCGAAATCGGAGTTCAAATGGCCTTCCAAATCCAAAAATCCCGTTTTCAATATTAGGCCACATCTCTTCAAGATTTCAACCCAATTTCATGAAGATTGATGTTAATTCTACCATAAAATGATGTTTTTGAGTCAAGAATCTTACCTCCGACGAATACCCGATGACTTCTCAGTGATTTCCTCGAGTTTTCTTCTCTAGGGCTCAAAATTATGTTTTGGGGGTGTAAACCCGTAACCCCTCTGCTTCTGGATTTTATTCATTGCCAGAAACTTTTGTTCTTCGCATTCGCGTGAGCCCCCACGCGTTCACGATGAACAGCTCCGCCTTACTCTTCGCGAACGCAACACTTACCACGCGTTCGCGATGCTCAATTCCAGTTACCCTTCGCGAACGCGATGCCAACCACGCGTTCGCGATGTTCAAACTCCCAGCCGCCCAGATTTCTTCTACGCGTTCGCGATACACCTCCCGCGAACGCGAAGCACACTCCCACGACCCTACGCGAACGCGACCCCAGGAACGCGATCGCGATGCACAACACCCCTGGCCTACGCGAACGCGACTCCCCGACCGCGAACGCGATGCATTGATCCTCCTGGCCTTCGCGAACGCGGCCCATGCCACGCGAACGCGAAGGTCAAAATGACTGGGCAGAAACCTGCAGTTTTCTGCAGATTTTGCCAAGTCCCATATGCCCGGTTGATGGTCCGAAATCATCCCGAGGCCCCCTGGACCCCAACGAAAACTACCAACGCACTCCAAAACATGATACGGACTTGTTCCACTCATAAAAACACTATACTAAACATCAAAATCACCATTTACTCACGAATTCAAGCCTAAGTTTCTTCAAAACTTTCAAAACTAACATTCAATCCAAAACCCAATCAAACGATGTCCGAATGACCTGAAAATTTGCGGACACATCCAAAATCACATAACGAAGCTACAGAAATTGTCGGAATTCCATTCCGACCCCCGGATCAAAATATCGCCTACCATCCGGTTTTCGCCAAAAATCAACCTTCGCCAATTCAAGCCTAAAACTACACCGGACCTCCGAATTCAATTCCGATTGCTCTCCTAAGTCATAAATGATCCCACGGAACTAGTCGAATCATCAGAATCCGGTTCCGAGCACTCTAACTCAATAGTCAACTCTTGGTTGACTTCTCATATTCAAGCTTTCTTTAAACATGTTATTTGTTTCATTTTCAATCCAAATCACTCCTAACTCACCCGATATATTCTAATACTGATTTAAAAGCATAATATACGTAAATGCAAGGTAACTGGGTGGTAAATTCCCGTAACGACAGGCCGGGTCATTATATTCTCCCCAACTTAAACAAACGCTCGTCCGCGAGCGGGTTAAGAAACATACCTGGAGTATCAAACAAGTGTGGATATCTACTTCGCATCTCCTGCTCGGTCTCCCAAGTTGCTTCCTCCACGGGACGACCTCTCCACTGCACTTTCACTGAAACTATGTCCTTGGATCTCAACTTACGAACCTGTCGACCCAAAATGGCTACTGGTTCCACATCATAAGTCAAATCCTCATCTAGCTGTATCGTGCTGAAGTCCAACACATGAGACGGGTCTCCGACATACTTCCGGAGCATAGATACATGGAACACCGGGTGAACTCCCGACAAACCGGGTGGCAAAGCAAGCATATAAGCCACCTCCCCAACTTTCCTAAGCACCTCAAAAGGTCCAATAAACCTTGGGCTCAACTTCCCTTTCTTTCCAAACCTCATAACACCCTTCATAGGCGAAACCTTCAGCAACACCTTCTCACCTACTGAATAAGACACATCTCGGACCTTCCGGTCTGCATAACTCTTCTGACGCGACTGAGTTGTACGAAGTCTCTCCTGAATCACCTTCACCTTATCTAAGGCATCTTGGACTAACTCTGTCCCTAACAACCTAGCCTCGCCGGGCTCGAACCAACCAACTGGAGACCTACACCGCCTCCCATATAAAGCTTCATACGGTGCCATCTGAATGCTGGACCGATAGCTATTATTGTAAGCAAACTCCGCCAAAGGCAAATAATCAGCCCATGAACCACCAAAATCAATGACACAAGCACGCAACATATCCTCTAATATCTGAATAGTACGCTCAGACTGCCCATCCGTCTGTGGATGAAATGCTGTGCTCAACTCTACCTGTGAACCCAACTCTCGCTGAAATGTCCTCCAGAACTGAGATGTGAACTGGGTACCTCTGTCCGATATAATAGAAATGGGAACCCCATGCAATCTCACGATCTCACGGATGAATAACTCTGCCAACCGCTCTGAGGTATAGGTAGTACACACTGGGATGAAGTGAGCTGACTTGGTCAACCTATCCACCACCACCCAAACTAAATCAAACTTCCTCGCTGTCCGAGGGAGTCCACTAACAAAGTCCATAGTAATCCTTTCCCACTTCCACTCAGGAATATCAATACGCTGGAATACACCACCAGGTCTCTGATGCTCATACTTGACGTGCTGCTGACAGTTTAGACACCGAGCCACATGGCTCACAATATCTTTCTTCATCTTTCTCCACCAGTAATGCTGCTTCAAATCCTGGTACATCTTCGCGGCTCCTGGATGAATAGAATACCGCGAGCTGTGAGCCTCCTCCAATATCAACTCACGAAGGCCATCAACATTGGGCACGCATATCCGGCCCTGCATCCGCAATATACCATCACTACCAATAGTGACATCTCTAGCATCATCATGCTGAACTCTGTCCTTAAGGACAAGTAAGTGTGGATCATCATATTGGCGCTCTCGAATACGATCATATAAAAAAGAACGAGCTACTACACAAGCCATCACCCAACTGGGCTCAAAAATGTCCAGCCTCACCATCTGATTAGCTAACGCCTGAACATTAGCTGCAAGGGGTCTCTCCCCAACTGGAATACACGCCAAACTGCCCAAACTAATAGCCTTCTGACTCAATGCATCAGCCACTACATTGGCTTTTCCGGGGTGGTACAAGATAGTAATATCATAGTCTTTAAGCAATTCAAGCCATCTCCGCTGCCTCAAATTTAGATCTTTCTGCTTAAACAAATGCTTAAGGCTGCGGTGGTCTGTATATACATCACAAGATACACCATATAAGTAATGCCTCCAAATCTTCAAGGCATGAACAATAGCAGCTAACTCCAAATCATGAACAGGGTAGTTCTTCTCGTGGGGCTTTAGTTGACGAGAAGCATATGCAATAACTCTACCTTCCTGCATCAACACACAACCGAGTCCAACTCTGGAAGCATCACAATACACCGTATATGACCCTGAGGCCGATGGTAACACAAGTACTGGAGCTGTGGTCAAAGCCTCCTTGAGCTTCTGAAAGCTCTCTTCACATTCATCGGACCACACAAATGGAGCATTCTTCTGTGTCAGCTTAGTCAACGGTGAAGCAATAGATGAAAAACCCTGAACAAACCGGCGATAATATCCTGCCAAGCCGAGAAAACTCCGAATCTCTATAGCTGAGGAAGGTCTGGGCCAATTCTGCACTGCCTCGACCTTCTGTGGATCAACCCGAATACCATCAGTAGACACTACATGTCCCAGAAAACCCACAGTATCAAGCCAGAACTCACACTTAGTGAATTTCGCATAGAGATTCTCTTCTCTCAACCTCTGCAATGCCACTCTCAAATGCTGTGCATGCTCCTCCTGGCTGCGTGAATATACCAGAATATCATCAATAAACACAATCACAAAAGAATCAAGGTACGGCCGAAATACACTATTCATCAAGTGCATGAATGCAGTTGGGGCATTAGTCAACCCGAAAGACATCACCAGGAACTCGTAGTGCCCATATCGCGTCCTGAACGCTGTCTTCATAATATCTGAGTCCCTGATCTTCAACTGATGATAGCCCGATCGAAGATCAATCTTAGAAAATACACTAGCTCCCTGGAGCTGATCAAATAGGTCCTCAATACGAGGTAATGGGTACTTATTCTTCATTGTTACCTTGTTCAGCTGCCTGTAATCAATGCACATTCTCATTGTGCCATCTTTCTTCTTCACGAACAACACCGGTGCACCCCAAGGTGACACACTCGGACGAATGAAACCCTTATCTAAGAGTTCCCGAAGCTGTTCTTTCAATTCTTTTAACTCTGCTGGTGCCATGCGATAGGGAGGAATAGAAATGGGCTGAGTGCCCGGCACCAAGTCAATACCAAAGTCAATATCTCTGTCAGGCGGCATGCCTGGTAGGTCTGCTGGAAATACATCCGGAAACTCCCTCACAATGGGGACCGAATCAAGACTGGGTGTCTCAGCCTCAACATTTCTAATGAAGGCCAAATAAGATAAACAACCCTTGCCAATCATTCGTTGGGCCTTTATATAAGAAATCACCCTGTCGGACACATAATTAGTGTGAGCACGTGATTTTTGCCTTACCTGAGAAGTACTCCCAGAAAATTCAAAATAAAAATAGTTTCGTGTTAGGCATGATTTTTGTGATTTTGTGTTATTTTATCTTAAATTTACATTTTTGTGTGCATGTTTATTAATAAAATACAAAAAAAATATACATTAGGTTTTGCATTTTTATGTGATTTACATTTTTCAAGTGATATGTAGTTATGTGGGATAATTGTAGTAAAAAATAGTTGTGTTATAGGTTAGTATATGTATATATATATATATATATATATATATGTATATATACACACACATATACATATAATACATCATAAAGAGCAGAATTGGGCCATGTTTTAGTCCAAAAGACTGGCCCAAATCCCTCACCCGTCCAGCCCACACCAATGGATCAGCCCACCCTCACCTTGGATCGATCTGAGCCGTTCAGATCATTTGATCCAACGGTCACCAATCGCCCCTGTGCCCCGACCCATATCCACACAAGAAGAAACCCGCCCGGTCCAAGACCTACCCAAACGACATCGTTTCGTTAAGTGGGTGGATCCAAGCCGTCGATCTAAATCGATCCAACGGCCTAGATCCAATCCCACGCTTAGTATATATTCCTAATTCCTTACCCCGCCCCCCTTTCAGACCCCCCCCCGCTTCGTCTCTCAGAAGCTCTCAAAGACCCAGCATAACGCCGCCCTCCTCCGCCGTGCTCCGCCTGCCGGAAATCGCCTCACGGCGGTTCCGGTAGGCCAACGGCCACCATTTTAACACCAAATCTTCCCCTCACCTCCCCCATTACGAATCCGGCGTTAGTTATCTTCGAATGTTACTCGAACGCTTCGAATATCAATTCGAAGGTCGCCGGAATCTGACGATCATCCCAATCCACCCCAAACTCGCCCCAAACCTTCCCATGACCTCCCTCATACCCCCACCGGTCTTAGTTCTGTTCGAATCTTGCCAAAACCAGTCGAGCCCCAAAATCTAGGCCATGAACCCTAATTTCGATTTCTGCCTAATTGAGGTCTAATAGACCTTAATTGGGATGTTTTCATTATTGAAAACATCTCAATTAAGGTCCATTGGCCTCAAAAACAAAAGGGTCCAAGCCCGAGTTGAATCCAAGATGGGTCCGAGGTTCATTCGAGTGCGGTTTTCTCCTTACATGGTATTCGTCTTTCTTTCTTCATGTGTTAGTGTTAATAATGTGAATTTTTTACTTCATTTCTTCCTTTAGTTGTCTGTTCTCTTCATCTCCAGTAGACTTTTTATTTGGTCGATTCCCATTCTTTTACCAATTCTTGTTTGAATTCAATGCTCACTGCTTTGTATGCATAGTTTATTTAGCGTCGTCAACGAGTTGACTCATTTGTGTGATTGTTCATGTAAGTGTATGCCTGTATGCAATTCATTAGTTTAGGGGCCTGTTACTGTTTGATTCCAGATTAAGGGGGTTAATTGGTTATAGTTAATAGTATTAATTTTTAAATGCCCTGCCCATAAGAGAGGCTAGTGGAACCTGCCATACAGCAGGGTATCCCACTAAGCCTCATGTGATCACTAGTTTAATGCTTTAGTCCATACCTGGACATTGGATGATGGAGGTTGCAGGGAGTATGATGGGTTGGGGGATTCAGTGTAAGGGGGGTAACCTTAGGAGGAGCTGCTGGTCGACTATAAGAAGAGATACAGGCCTTAGAGAAAGGCAGGAAAAAAACCTGAGAGGAGAGGAGAAAAATAGACACAGCAAGGATACATTTTGATATACACATACAAAGATACATATAGAAAGAGCTGAGAGTTAAGGAAAAACAGGGGAGAAACGATATTGAAACCAAACATACAAAGAGAACAAGAAGGATATCAAGTTACTGTTTCATTGGCTTTTGGTTACTGTTTCGTTTATTGGTTGCTGAAGTCCTGTTTGTCATTCTTTGGCTACTGCTTTGGTTGTGCTCTGCTATTGGAGTGTTTGGTCGTTTGTTTGTTGTTGTTCTTGTGTTGGTGGTGGTGTTGTGCTACTGTCTTAGCTGTGTTCAGTGGCTGAATGTCCATAGTGTTGCTACCTGTTTGATTGTTGTTGCTGCTTGGTCCAATATTGTTGCTGGTCCAGTGTTGTTGCTGTGCATATTGTTGCTGGTCCAGTGTTGTTCTTGTGTTGCTGCTGTGGCTGTGCATATTGTGGCTGTAACTGCCACTGGTAGCTGCTGTTCTTTGGTCCAGTGTTGTTCTTCTGTTGTTGTTTGTTGCTGTGCTACTTGGCTGTAACTGCCATTGGATTGCTGGTCTATTGAGTGTTGTTTGTTGATCGACCATTGTGTTGCCCCTTGTGGTCTGCTCTTGGGATTTTGTTTGGCTATTACTGTTCCATTGGTTTGGATACTGTTTGATTGCTGCTTGGTTCAAGTTTAACCACTGGTTCATTAATTGGTAGAGTTTGATCACTGTTGGTTTGTTGGGGTTATAGCTGGTTCACTGGTTGTTTTGGTGTTGATTTGTTGCTGTTGTGTCTATTGAGTTTGCTGCTGGCCTATCATTTGTTGCTGTGGTGTTTACTGTGTGGTCGTTGTGTTTACTGTGTTGCTGCTGGTTGCTCCTGTTACTGTTGCTGCATTGCCACTGCTCACTCATCTTCGTTCTTCCGCATTCCAGGTACACATCTCTGTTGTTGTAATTCCTTGGTTCGAAAAGAATGAAGCCTGAAGCTTATGTTTGAAGTCTGTTGAATCATGTAGTCGTCCAAAGTTCTTACGTTTGATTACGTTCTGTTATTATCTAATTAAGTTTGTATTGCTAGTTTTGGTTACGGAAAAATGTAGCTAGACCAAAGATACACTATCATTAGATATGCACGTAAACCTGAATTAGTCTGTTGTATCTCTGTTCAATCTTCTCTACTCATGTGTGTAATCTCCAAATCGGTTAACGTTAGATCTTATGTTAAAAGCAAGATTAGCTAGGGAGTTATTACTCAACTGAATGACGTAATTAGATTAAAGGAGTCGGGGGTGCATTTCATGTGACCCGACCCCAATTTCGGGCAAGAGCAAATAAAGCGTGTCAGGAACCACGGGCGCATTTCATGTGGTGTGGTTCGTAGCAAGTTTTAAATAATTTGGAATCAACTCCTAAGTAAAATACAGTGGGATGTAGTTCGCTTTAGATTTGAATCAAAGGCGCGCCTCGCCCAATAGTTACACTAATCGCACAACCTTCATAAATGTACATATAAAATACTTAGATTTTGAGATGTGTCGTTTCTTAACGAATATCACGTCCTTCTCAACAGTGTAAATAAGTAATCGATCCGGGCGCATATCTTAGTTCTACCTTCTTAAATACGGGTGTGCATTTCATGTGACCCATATCCAAACCCCGGAATGTTGAATAAGAATATGTCGAGGATCCGGGTGCATTTCATGTGACGTGATTCGGAAGCATATTTTTAAGCAACTTTCTTTTTTTCGTAAATCATAATCAATAATAAAGCGGTAAAGGGATATTAATCCGCACTAAGTACATAACTGTAAAAAGCAGATAGATAAGCCAAACACGACAGTTGAGCGACCGTGCTAGAACCACGGAATTCGGGAATGCCTAATACCTTCTCCCGGGTTAATAGAATTCCTTATCCGGATTTCTGGTTCGCGGACTGTTAAATAGAGTCATTCTTTTCCTCGATTCGGGATTTAACCGGTGACTTGGGACACCATAAATCTCCCAAGTGGCGACTCTGAAATAATTAAATAATTCCCGCCTCGATTGTCCTTTAATTGGAAAAACTCTTTGCACCCTCGCCGGTGTGGTAAAAAAGAGGTGTGACAGCTCTGGCGACTCTGCTGGGGACATCTTTAGAATTCGAGCTCGGAATAACTGTTGTATTTGGCATATTTATTATCTGATTCTTTTACATGTTGGCATCAATATGCTAAATGTTATTTTTACCGCTTTGATATTCTTGTGAATTGTACATATAAGTTGTGCCGAAACCAATCTCCTCTCTGAGTCTTCTAAATCATGAAGAAGGGTGCACTTCGTGTGACTTCTTTTCTGTATAGTGTCTAATTCCCATTTTAGAACGAGGTTTGGATAAGTTGCAAAACCGGTGAAGCTTCTGTATTTCCGGGTTGCTGCCTCCTCCTCGGCTCGAGCTGTCCGCTCGGGTAAGCCAAGTCTAGAACAGATAAACCCAGGTTTTTAAACCTAGAATAACAAAGCTTCATGCCGGATCCCTAGTAGGGAACGTTTATTTGCATCATGTCGCATTTAGCTTAGGGGACTCAACACAGGGGTTGGGTCCGTCTAGGACAGGTGACCTGAAATGAACAGACTATCCTGCTACATCTTGTTTGTCTTGCGCATTTATCTGTTATAGACTTGCATGCTGACCGGTTTTAGAGGTTAAAAAAAAAAAAAAATGAAAAATAGCTTACTTGTTTTCCTTTAGTAAAATGAATAAATAAATAATGTCGTTTGTTTCGTCAAAACCGAACTACGTGGGTTTGATTCTCATTGGATGTGAGATACGTAGGCAACCTCCATCGGGTCCAACTTCACCTTTTGAAAAATGGCCGAAATATCAAAACTAACTTTTGTACTAAATAAGTCGGTGACGCTGTTTTTAAAAATAGCCGAATGTTCCCGAAAGGGACGCCGGAAGGCTAATTTCGTATAAACGGCCACCTTTGGGTCAATTTTGATTTCGATCGATTTACCCCACAGCCTTAAAAAAGCCTTCGTCCCCGAGACGTTGAAAGGCCGTGATTGAAAACTGATTTTTTTTATTTATTTTTAGCAAAACAAAGTTGTTTTTCTTATTTAAATCACCTTAATAAATGTGCGGGATGAGCACGAATCAGAATAAATCATTTTCAATCTTTAGTGAGGTCCCTCAGCAGCTCCGTATATGGTGGAACGATTTGGAAGACAGTAGCAAAAAGGTAGTAGGGAGAATTTTGGGAGGTTTTGTTGATCTGTTGAATATCGAGCCAAGGGAGGACATCATCAAGGCACTGGTATCTTTCTGGGATCCGACCCGCAATGTGTTCCGTTTTGTTGACTTTGAACTGACGCCCACATTAGAGGAAATTGCGGGCTATGCAGGACTAAATGGGAAATTAAGAGGACAATACCTGCTCTCACCAAGACCGGTATCTCCGCATGGGTTTCTGGATTTGCTGAGCATTAGTCGGAAGGTGAAAAATGATGATCTGCTGAAAGGGTGTTGCGATCTCCAATTCTTATATCAACGGTACGGCGCTCCTCGGGGTTTTGAAGAGTCAAACCTTGGACTAACTCACGCAGGGAATAGAACCAAGTGGGAGGCCAGACGAATTCTAGCATTCATAACGACATTCTTGGGGATTGTGATTTGTCCGCGCGAAGATAAGAAAATAGAGATAAGTCTGGTAGGAATAGCCGATGTTGCAATCAAAAAGGCTACCAGCACGGTGGTCCCTTTGGTTTTGTCCGAAATCTATCGAGCCTTGACTGTATGCCGAGAAGGGGCAATTTCTTCCAAGGTTGCAATCTGTTACTCCAATTATGGATGCAAGAACACCTCCATCACCGAACACAATACATGAACCATGGGTTGACCGGAAAAAACTGTATCAGGGGTTTCGAAGAACGAATGATGGGTGCTGTATTCCCTGAAGGCGTCGAGGCATGGCTTGCACGACTGAGCTCAATAGAAGCCGATCGGATTGAATGGGCGTTCGGGTGGTTACCCGATACTGAAGTAATATATATGGCAGCCGAGGAGTGTTATATCCTTCTGATGGGGATCCGCGGTGTCCAACCATATGTCCCTCACCGTGTATTACGTCAACTAGGAAGGTTTCAGGTTATTCCTACCGATCAAGACCTGAGGAAGTACGCCATTGAGTTGAGCCCGGGAGTTGTATTCCCCGAAGAGAAGATTAGAAGGCCGTGGCACGAATGTCGGTTCCTTGAGCCTAGAACCATGGTCCGGGAACTATCTAAGGGAGAGGTGGACCCAAAGTACAACGTGTGGTTCGGGAAAAGATTTCGGATTCGTCGGAAATGTTCTAAAAGAGCCCATGTCCAACAATTCACGGAAGATTCACGGGAACAATGGGATTGGTTAGCAAAGGAGGAGGGGTACAGGACGAAGATTGGCAGGATAGAACAGCAAGTCCGGGACCTCCAATTCGAGAAGAACATGCAAGCTGCCACCGACGAAGGAGACAAAAAGAAGTTGGCACAAGAAAATGACTTCTTGAGAGCTCAAATCCAGCAAATGAAAAGAGATGCTGACAGACAGTTGAGGAGTCGGGCCGACGAAAAATTGATAAAGGGTCTGAAAAGTCAAGTCACCGATATCCAAAGAGAATTGGACGAGTCAAAAGCCCAGACAACGAGGATCCGGGCTAGCTGGAGAAAGGAGGCACATCAACATGCACTTCACCTAAAACGGGTGGAAGAAGATTACACCGAGATCATCACTAGTCTGAGGGAAGCAAATGTTGTCCTCAGGGAGCGGGTTTTCAAGCAAGCCCAAGATGCCAGAACGGACCTCGACCGTTGCCACAATTTGATGGCCCGACTGCAAGGACAAGTGGATAGGCTCCTAGACCAAGTCACCAACAATGCTCGAAGATTGGGGACGAAAAACCAGCAGATAGAGCGGCTACTCGGAGAAAGGGACATGATCAAGGACAGAATTGGAGAAATCGGGCACTATGTCACCATGAAGTGCCTAGCTTGCGAACGAATGCCCCGCGCCGACCTTTTCGCTTCAATTATGGGTTATGTTCATCGGATCATGGAAGAGTTGAGGGGACTGCATAAGGACCTCACACCAAGGCCCGCGGAAAGGCCGAATGATGCCTCGCGGGCCCCCAGGGATTTTAGGGCATTAGATTTTTGATTGAAAAATGTATTTTGAAATGTTGAGTCAAGCTAGTTGGCATTTTTATCTTTACTTTCTCAAGTCAAGCATTTTCTTTTGTTTTTGCTGATTATTGTAAGACGCGTTTTGTAACTGCACGGTTTTATTTGATATAAAAGTTACTGAATTTTGCCACAATCTTGTTACCAGAACTACGCTCGGTCTGATTCACGCGGGGTCGTGATACGTAGGCAATCCACATAAGATTCGACCACCGCTAAAAAGAAAGGAATCCATAGGTTAAATAACAATAAGGCTTGCAAAGGGCCGGAATGACGCATGTTAAGAGTACATGTAGAAAGGGTTATTTGGTTAGGCGCATTGCATCCAACGTGCTATAACATATCTGTCAAACTCGGTGAACTAACAAGTTTGTTGATTTCCAGAAAGTTTAGCAGTTGGTTTGACAGAATATACTGGCCAGCCATCACTACCGTACTAGATCCAAAGGACCGGTTACAGTAAGCATGTCGAGTTCCGGCAAGAGTCTCGAGGAAGAAAAATCCGAGCTACAAATCATGAAAGAAGAGGTAGACCGGTTAAAACAACAGATAACAGAGATGCACCTGGCCTGGGCCAGGGAACAGTCTTCACCAAACCGCCCTACTCTCGCCTCGGCTCCGGAACATCCGCCCATCGATCCTTCAACAAGCGCCCCGAGCTATCCATACTTTCAGGGGGAAAACCCATATGCCACCCACATTCCACCAGCCAAACCAAATCCTCCTCCAGTCACCCCTGTTTTTGTGGCACCTCCACCTGCTCCTCTGCAAAGGCCGGCCGGCGAGCCATATGTTCAGATCCATGACAACTCTTACTATCCTCCAGAGCCTACTTTCAGGGCTCCTGAACCACAATCACATACACCTCACTGGGATAATCCGGCAGAACCGGAAAAACACTTCCAAAGTTCGGAACACGAGGAAGTTGTCAGAAAAGTCAAAAGCCTGGAGCAGTCCTTCAAGAACATGCACGGTTTGGGCAACCAGGTCAGCGTCGCCTATAAAGATCTATGTCCATTTCCGGACGTCCAGTTGCCAAGCAGGGTTTAAAATGCCCAAATTCGACCTATACGAGGGGCATGGCGACCCGGTAGCCCACCTCCGAGGGTTCTGCAGTAAAATGAGAGGGGCCGGAGGACGGGACGAGCTTCTGATAGCTTACTTCGGCCAGAGTCTGGGAGGATCTGCGCTGGAGTGGTACACTAGACAGGATCCCAAGTAGATGGTTTACGTGGGATGATTTGGCTCAAGCTTTTATCGGCCAGTTCCAATACAATCTTGAAATAATCCCCGACCGCCTATCATTGCTAAAATTAGAGAAGAAGCCCGCTGAAAGCTTCAGGGAATTTGGTTTCCGTTGGAGGGAACAGGCAGCCAGGGTAGATCCGCCGATGAGAGAAAGCGAGATGGTGGATTACTTCTTGCAGACATTAGAGCCCACCTACTTCGGACATCTGGTAACGTCCGTAGGCAAATCATTCACTGAGGTGATAAAAATGGGGGTATGATCGAGGAAGGTTTGAAGGCCAACAAGATCATGAGTTACTCAGCACTGAAAGCCACCACTCAGGCTATCCAAAGTGGTACTGGAGGAGTACTGGGGAAAAAGAGGAGGGAGGAAGTTGCGGCCGTCGAGTCCGGGGCATGGTTCAGAAATAGGGGCCCCGCACCCCAATATAGCCCACCCCAACCTCACCACCAAAATTACTCCCACAACCCATATAACCACCCGCAACATTACTATCCCGCACCTGATCCCCATTTTACTGTCCACCATGCACAGTCATATTCTGCACCTCCCGCTCATGCACCGTGGCGTGCACCAAATCCCCAGAACAATCATCCACCCCCAAGAGCTTACAGAAACCCCTCGGGCGCGAGTTTCCGTCCGAACCAGGCATTCAGGGGCGACAGGGCGCCGAGGCCAAAGACTTTCACTCCCTTAGGAGAGTCTTACACTAGTCTGTTCCACCGGTTGAAGCAAGTAGGGTTGCTAAATCCGGTTGAAGCTAAGCTACCAAACCCTCTCCCGAAGAACCTGGACCATTCAGTAAATTGTGCCTACTGCTCGGGATGTCCGGGACACGATACAGAAAAGTGTTGGAGGCTAAAGACGGCCATCCAGGAGCTCATTGACACTCGCAGGATTGAGGTCCAGACTCCAACCGAGCCCAACATCAACCAAAACCCGCTTCCAACTCATCATGAGACCAATATGATCGAGTTGGTACGGGCGGAGGAGGGAAAGGAGAAAGCCTCTCAGACTGTAATGATGATTAAGTCTAGCGGGGCAGGAACGAGAAAAGGGCCAAGCTTTGATGAGTCGCCCAGTTGCAAGAAGGACATACCAGGAGAGTCGGAAGCAGGAAAGGAAAGTGTGAACGAAGTACCGGTGAAGCCGGCCAAGATAGTTGTACCGGGGGCAGCAATCAAGCCCATCTTGACAGTAGCAGGCGTTCGAATGGATCCTTTCATCATCAAGCCAGCAATACAGTTGCCAATAGCTGATAGCAGGGCTGTTCCATGGAATTATGCTCGGATTACAACGACCTACAAAGGAAAGGAAGTGAAAGAGGAAGTTTGTGAAGCCCAAGGGTTGACCCGCTCGGGGAGATGTTTTGCCCCTGCGGAATTGAGGAAGACCACTCCGGCAGTATTGAAAAAGCCGGTCACTGATGAAGAGGCGGAAGAATTCTTGAAAAAGATGAAGCTGCATGACTACTCTGTCTTAGAGCAGTTGAAGAAGACTCCGGCGCAAATATCATTGCTATCCTTGCTGATACATTCCGAAGAACATCGGCAAGCATTGATGAAAGTCCTGAATGAGGCACATGTACCGGATAAAATCTCAGTGAGCCATTTGGAGAAGATCACCAATAGGATCTTCGAAGCAAATCGGATCACCTTCACCGATGATGAGTTGCCTGAGGAAGGCACCGAGCACAACAAGGCCTTATATCTTACGGTGAAGTGTGAGGAGGCGGTGGTCACCAAAGTCCTTGTCGATAATGGGTCCAGTGCTAACATTTGTCCTCTCTCTACACTGGACAAATTGAAAGTAGACATCGGCAAGGTACGCAAGAACAGCGTATGTGTTCGAGGGTTTGACGGAGGAGGCAAAGCGTCGGTTGGTGACATAGTGCTAGTCTTGACAATTGGGCCAGTGGAGTTCACCATGGAGTTCCAGGTGCTGGACATGGTGGTGTCATATAACCTCCTAATAGGGCGACCATGGATCCATGCCGCAAGAGCGGTTCCATCCAGCTTACACCAACTCGTCAAGTTTGAGTGGGACCAATAGGAGATCGTCGTCCATGGAGAGAACGATCCACAATCAGGCACCATCATTCCCTTTGTTGAAACAGAAGAAGATGTTGGGCCGTGGGTGTATCAGGTCTGCGATGTGGTGTCCGCCAACCGAGTTCCGGAAGGGGAATGCATTCCCGGTGACAGAACAATTATTGCGGATGTCATGGTGGCGCATGAAATGTTGAGACATGGTTTCATACCCGGTAAAGGTCTAGGTGCATCTCTGCAAGGAATCATACAACCGGTATCTGTGGTCGAGAACTTGGGAACCTTCGGTTTGGGATTCCAGCCAACATCAGAGGACATCCGGCGAGCAAAAAGGAGTAAGCAGAAGACATGGGTGCTCCCAAAGCCTGTTCCACGCCTTTCCCAATCTTTTGTCAGGTCCGGAGCAAGAGGATATCCAACGACAAAGATTCCCGGTCCTACGATCCGGCCAGATGAAGAGTTCTTCAGGAAGTTCGAGGACCTATTCACAGATGTATGTATGCTCGAGGACGGTGAAGGATCTAGTCATGCCGAGATACAATTTGTGGGACCAAAGGCAAAACTGAATAACTGGAAGGCTACTCCTCTCCTGTCCGGAAGGAGTCTTGGTAGTTTGTCTTGGATTGTTTTTCTTTCGAAATTTTGTGTTGGGGGTTTGTCCCCGGAGTAAAATCCAGTTTGTTTTTAGTTCGTTTTTTATTTGAGTTTGCAGTTTGTTTTCCCTTGTACCATTCTCCTTAATGAAAATTTGGTTCCCTTCGTGTCTAATTTTGTTTATTTTTCCTTCTTTTTACTTTTCTGAACAACCTTCTTTCAACTGATCTTAATGATATGGCGTGCTTAAAGATTAATCAACCCAGTCTAGAAAGTCAATCGGGTTTGGAAATAATAACGCATGAAATAAGAAGTGACGAGAGTGAGTCAGAGTACGGCGATGATGAAGCCGTAGAAGAAATCGGTGAAGAATTAAGTCACTTCGAGGAAAAACCCAAACCGAATTTAAATGATACCGAGGCCGTTAATCTAGGGAATGCGGATGACGTCAAAGAAACCCGGATAAGTGTCCATATTGAACCCAATCTGAGAGAAGAATTGATCAAAACACTCATGGAGTTTAAAGATATTTTCGCATGGTCATACGACGACATGCCGGGACTCAGCACTGATCTAGTGGTTCATAGATTACCCACCGATCCGGCATATCCTCCCGTCAAGCAAAAGCTGCGGAAATTCAAGACGGAGATGAGTGTGAAGATTAAGGAGGAGGTAACCAAGCAGTTGCAGGCGAAAGTCATTCGTGTCACTCGATACCCTGAATGGTTGGCTAACGTAGTACCGGTGCCAAAGAAAGACGGAAAGATCAGAGTATGCGTGGACTATCGCAATCTCAACAAGGCAAGTCCTAAGGATAATTTCCCACTTCCCAATATCCATATCCTGATTGATAATTGCGCCGGACGCGAAATTGGATCCTTTGTGGATTGTTATGCGGGATATCATCAGATTTTGATGGATGAAGAGGACGCAGAAAAGACGGCTTTTATCACACCGTGGGGAACTTATTGCTACCGAGTGATGCCGTTCGGTTTGAAGAATGCAGGAGCAACATATATGAGGGCAATGACTACGGTATTCCATGACATGATACACAAAGAAATTGAAGTATATGTGGATGATGTGATCGTAAAATCCAGACGTCAAGAGGACCATGTTGCTGACCTCAGGAAGTTCTTTCAAAGACTTCGAAGATACGACATCAAGCTCAATCCGGCCAAATGCGCATTCGGAGTTCCGTCAGGAAAGTTGCTAGGATTCATCGTCAGCCGACGGGGCATTGAGTTGGACCCATCCAAAATCAAGTCCATTCAGGAGTTACCCCCGCCGAAGAATAAAACAGAGGTAATGAGTCTGTTGGGAAGGCTGAATTACATCAGTAGGTTTATTGCCCAGCTTACGGCAACCTGTGAACCCATATTCCGCCTATTGAAGAAAGACGCTGCGATAGAATGGACGGCGGAATGTCAAGAAGCGTTTGACCGGATCAAAGGGTATCTGTCAAATCCACCCGTACTAGTTCCGCCTGAGCCAGGTAGACCCCCTGATTCTTTATCTGACGGTCTTGGAGAATTCGTTTGGCTGCGTACTGGGACAGCATGATCTTACTGGCAGGAAGGAACGGGCCATTTACTACCTCGGTAAGAAATTTACAGTCCACGAGGTCAAGTACACTCATCTAGAAAAGACATGTTGCGCCCTGACTTGGGTAGCCCAAAAGCTGAAACACTACTTGTCTTCTTACACCACTTACCTCATTTCGCGTCCGGATCCGTTGAAGTATATTTTCCAGAAACCTATGCCTATAGGGAGGTTAGCAAAATGGCAAATATTACTTACGGAGTTCGACATCATATACGTGACAAGGACGGCCATGAAAGCTCAAGCCCTGGCCGATCACTTAGCTGAAAATCCCGTTGATGACGAATACGAACCTTTGAGGACGTATTTTCCAGATGAGGAGGTGTTGCAAATTGAGGGGTTAGAACTAACCAAGGATCCGGGGTGGAAGCTCTTCTTCGACGGAGCGGCGAACGCAAAAGGAGTCGGAGTAGGGGCCGTGCTCATATCTGAAACAGGACATCATTATCCTGTTACTGCTCAACTGCGTTTTCACTGTACCAATAATATGGCTGAGTACGAGGCATGTATCTTGGGGTTGCGATTAGCGGTGGACATGGATGTACGGGACGTCTTGGTCTTGGGGGACTCGGACCTTCTGGTACATCAGATTCAGGGAGAATGGGAAACCAGAGATTTAAAGCTTATCACGTATCGTCAGTGCTTGCATGATCTGACCAAGCGCTTTCGATCAGTAGAATTCAGACACATCCCAAGGATGCATAATGAGGTTGCCGACGCTCTAGCTACTTTAGCGTCGATGCTACATCACCCGGACAAGGTTCGTGTCGATCCATTACATATCCAGATCCGGAATCAACATGCTTATTGTAATGTGATAGAGGAAGAGGTGGATGGTGAGCCATGGTTTCATGATGTCAAGGAATACCTCAGGTTAGGAGTATACCCAGAGCAAGCAACTGGAGATCAAAAGCGAGCTATTCGGCGGTTGGCGAACGGATTTTTCCTTAGTGGAGGGGTGTTGTACAAAAGAACCCCGGATTTGGGATTGTTGAGATGTATAGATGCAAGTCAAGCCACAACAGTGATGACAGATATACACTCGGGAGTTTGCGGACCACACATGAGCGGATACGTATTGGCAAAGAAGATTCTTCGAGCAGGATATTATTGGCTCACTATGGAGCGGGATTGTATAAGTTTCGTGCGAAGATGCCATCGGTGTCAGATACACGGAGATTTGATTCATTCTCCGCCGACTGAATTGCATACAATGTCGGCACCATGGCCGTTTGTCGCATGGGGTATGGATGTTATTGGACCTATTGAGCCTGCGGCTTCCAATGGTCACAGGTTCATTCTGGTAACGATTGATTATTTTACCAAGTGGGTGGAGGCCAAAACATTCAAATCAGTGACCAAGAAGGCGGTAGTGGACTTCGTACACTCCCACATCATTTGTAGGTTTGGAATTCCAAAGATGATCATTACGGATAACGGTGCAAATCTTAACAGTGGATTGATGAAAGAGGTATGTCAACAGTTCAAGATTACACACCGAAATTCCACACCGTATCGCCCAAAAGCAAATGGTGCGGTCGAGGCGGCAAACAAGAACATAAAGAAGATATTGAGGAAGATGGTAGAAGGGTCTAGGCGGTGGCATGAAAAGTTACCATTTGCGCTGTTGGGTTATCGCACTACCGTCCGGACTTCGGTAGGTGCAACTCCTTACTTGTTGGTATACGGGACTGAAGCAGTAATACCCGCAGAAGTTGAGATCCCATCCCTCCGAATTGTCGCTGAAGCCGAGATTGATGACGACGAGTGGGTCAAAACCCGATTGGAGCAATTGAGCTTGATCGATGAAAAGAGATTGACGGCAGTATGTCACGGCCAATTGTATCAAAAGAGAATGGCGAGAGCATATAACAAGAAGGTACGTCCCGGGAGATTTGAAGTGGGACAGCATGTGCTGAAGAGAGTTCTACCCCATCAGGCCGAAGCGAAAGGCAAGTTCGCTCCAAATTGGCAGGGACCATTCGTGGTGACTAGAGTATTATCCAACGGCGCTCTATGTCTGACTGATGTCGAGGGAAGATGCACCGATATGGCTATCAATTCTGATGCAATCAAGAGATATTATGTGTAATTCTTTAATGCATTTGTCAACGTTTGGTTTCGTTTGTGTGTACTTGGCATTTTTCGGAGAATGAAATGACAGAGGCAATTTTTCTACTACCCAAACACTTTAACCTTTGTTTCCCCATTTGAACCTTAATTATTCTTTCATATGCCCTCTTTCGGAATCATCAAGGAAGATGTGTAACAGAATAGAAAAGAAACAAAGAAGTAACACAAGAAAAAGTGAACTACGTTCGACCTGATTCCTCAAGAAGGATACGTAGGCGCCACACGGCTCGGTCATAATAAAATAAAAATCAAAAAATTCCCCAAGCAACAAAACTGGGGCAGAAGTCATTGTTTCGTTGGAAAGTTAGTGTGGATTCCGAAAGTTGTAATAAGCTAACCGTTGAGGCTAAACCCTTTTCTTCAGCCTCACGCGCATAAACCATATTAAGAACCAGAAAGACCTCTCGATCAGTGTTTGAGAAGTGCCAAGTCATGTGAACGAAAGCCAAGAGTGACATCCCGACCCTCGATTGAATCCAGGATGCACAAGCCGAAAGGGGATAACGCTCTAGAAGGAATCTCAGGGGTGATACCCCGCCGCAGGGAAAGAAAGCGTAAATGAGAGAGTCTTAACGGTGAAAACCCTCGCGGGCACCTTAAGGCGAAGGAAGTTGAGAGAAGTAAAATGAGAGAGTCTTACGGTGAAAACCTTCACGGGCACCTTAAGGCGACGGGAGATAGAGAGAAATGAGAGAATCTCATTAGTGAAAAACCCTTTGAAGGGCACTGTGAGGTGACAGGACGAGATGGTTACAAGATGTCTGCACGAGACAAGGTTGGGACACCCGTTTACCTCTAGCATGACGCGGCATCAGAAAGTGATTGACATGAATAGACTGGGTAGTTTAATCTCAAAGGCGCGGCATAACCATTGGATCAGGCACACATTCAGATAAGTTTTCCTATTTTTGAGTTCAGAAAAGTTTTTCTCTTCTTTTGTCATTTGCGGTCGGTATTCTTTTCTTTTCTTTCATTTTCGAAAATTGATTTTTCAAAGCTTACTACCAAGTCTCCCAAAGCAGTATATTGAAAGTGAATAGGCATGGAACGAGGCAATAAGACAGAAGTCGTTACGATAGTAAGATTGGGATGACAGGCTGAGTGGAAGGTTCGCAAGAATTATGGAGTATGATGGACACATGTGGCATGTCCGAAAGATGATTTCACGCAACGGATCACCGGCTAAAAAGAGTCGGATCAAACCAAAGATTGGAATAAAAGGAAAGATGAGAGGTCGTTCGTGGAAAGAGCATCGTCCCCAGCAAGCGTCAACGTCGCCCGCAAAGTTCGAGAGAGGCCAAGCAGCTGAAAGAGAAAAGAAAATGGCCCCAACAAGAGTGGTACGACCACTCACCGCATTTTGAAACTAACAATTTTTCTTTGATTTAAAAGCAGGAAAAGAGGGTTCGTTGGCAGAAAAGCATACCGTCCGGAAGTTTATCAAACTGGGGCAGAAAATTTTCTCCTGTTGCGAAAATTTTCTTGAAAGCAAAGACTCAGAGGATAAGGGTAGAAAGCAACACAAGATTTCAGGAAGTACCAGCCCCGAGCAGAATAGTTTTGAGAAAGGCCAGACGACACGATGGGGTAATATTTGAGCTTGGTATCATCCCCAGCAGTTGTGGGGAAAACAAAACAATTGCTTCGAGATTCCCCTAGCAGTATTACATCCCATAATTTGTTCGAGGAGACAAAGGCGTGAGTCCCAGAGGAGGTAGGGGAAGAAGGAAGAGAATGAGGGGTGAAGGAAACAAAGAATACTTCCTCGGCAGCATCACCCCCAGCAGGCGGGTAAACAGTTCCAAAAATATCCCCAGCAGCCGGAAGAAAAGTAATACGACCGGGGGAAAGCAATTCCGAGACAGGATAATTCAGAAGAGAAGGTGGTCCGAGAGGTAATGCAGGAACAAGGAAATGGTACAAAAGGCAAAGGAAGGTAATCAAGATAGAATGAAATCAGTAAGTAGTAGTTGAAGTCAGGGAGCCCGCCTGGAGAATGGAGTGGCGATTTTATTTTGAAGTCGTAATTGAAGTCAGGGAGCCCGCTTGGAGAATGGAGTGGCGATTTTATTTTGAAGTAGTAGTTGAAGTCAGGGAGCCCGCCTGGAGAATGGAGTGGCGATTTAATTTTGAAGTAGTAGTTGAAGTCAGGAAGCCCGCCCGGAGAATGGAGTGGCGATTTAATTTTGAAGTAGTAGTTGAAGTCGGGGAGCCCGCCTCTGGAGAATGGAGTGGCGATTTAATTTTGAAGTTGTAATTGAAGTCGGGGAGCCCGCCCGGAGAATGGAGTGGCGATTTTATTTTGAAGTAGTAGTTGAAGTCAGGAAGCCCGCCCGGAGAATGGAGTGGCGATTTAATTTTGAAGTTGTAGTTGAAGTCAGGGAGCCCGCCTGGAGAATGGAGTGGCGATTTAATTTTGAAGTTGTAGTTGAAGTCAGGGAGCCCGCCTAGAGAATGGAGTGGCGATTTAATTTTGAAGTAGTAAGTGAAGTCGGGGAGCCCGCCTGGAGAATGGAGTGGCGATTTAATTTTGAAGTAGTAGTTGAAGTCAGGGAGCCCGCCTGGAGAATGGAGTGGCGATTTAATTTTGAAGTAATAAGTGAAGTCAGGGAGCCCGCCTGGAGAATGGAGTGGCGATTTTATTTCGAAGTAGTAGTTGAAGTCGGGGAGCCCGCCTGGAGAATGGAGTGGCGATCTATTTTAATTTGGTAGAGGAAAGCGGTAGAATGTAACAGAAATCTCCAGCATGAATCCAAGTTTGTAAGAAGAGAAGAAGCATCAGAAGGAACGCCAAGTCAGACAGGATGGCAAGGAGCGCGATAAGATCAAGTTAAAAAGGATAGATAAGAACTTGTAGTACTGTAACTTAGTCTAGCTTCTTGTTTTTGTTGCTTAGTGCGGTGTAACAAGGAAATCGGCTAAGCGGTGGTAACAGCAGTAACAGCGGCAACAGCAGTAACAGCAAGGTCGCAACAGTCATGGTAGTCCCAGCTACCAGAACTTCCCGAACTACATTGACCCGATTCCCTTTTAGCCAGGGATATGTAGGAGACCTTTGAAGCAAGGTTCGGTCAAAACTTTTCCAAAATGCTTCATACGGAGTGCTCGAATGGGCAAAAAATCGCTTATATCCGCTCACTTATCTTTGCACGAAAACTCTGCGTGTTTCGCAAAGAGGGGCAGCTGTGAGCACGTGATTTTTGCCTTACCCGAGAAGTACTCCCAGAAAATTCAAAATAAAAATAGTTTCGTGTTAGGCATGATTTTTGTGATTTTGTGTTATTTTATCTTAAATTTACATTTTTGTGTGCATGTTTATTAATAAAATACAAAAAAAATATACATTAGGTTTTGCATTTTTATGTGATTTACATTTTTCAAGTGATATGTAGTTATGTGGGATAATTGTAGTAAAAAATAGTTGTGTTATAGGTTAGTATATATATATATATATATATATATATATATATATATATATATATATATATACATATAATACATCATAAAGAGCAGAATTGGGCCATGTTTTAGTCCAAAAGACTGGCCCAAACCCCTCACCCGTCCAGCCCACACCACTGGATCAGCCCACCCTCACCTTGGATCGATCTGAGCCGTTCAGATCATTTGATCCAACGGTCACCAATCGCCCCTGTGCCCCGACCCATATCCACACAAGAAGAAACCCGCCCGGTCCAAGACCTACCCAAACGACATCGTTTCGTTAAGTGGGTGGATCCAAGCCGTCGATCTAAATCGATCCAACGGCCTAGATCCAATCCCACGCTTAGTATATATTCCTAATTCCTTACCCCGCCCCCCTTTCAGACCCCCCCCCCCACTTCGTCTCTCAGAAGCTCTCAAAGACCCAGCATAACGCCGCCCTCCTCCGCCGTGCTCCGCCTGCCGGAAATCGCCTCACGGCGGTTCCGGTAGGCCAACGGCCACCATTTTAACACCAAATCTTCCCCTCACCTCCCCCATTACGAATCCGGCGTTAGTTATCTTCGAATGTTACTCGAACGCTTCGAATATCAATTCGAAGGTCGCCGGAATCTGACGATCATCCCAATCCACCCCAAACTCGCCCCAAACCTTCACATGACCTCCCTCATACCCCCACCGGTCTTAGTTCTGTTCGAATCTTGCCAAAACCAGTCGAGCCCCAAAATCTAGGCCATGAACCCTAATTTCGATTTCCGCCTAATTGAGGTCTAATAGACCTTAATTGGGATGTTTTCATTATTGAAAACATCTCAATTAAGGTCCATTGGCCTCAAAGAACAAAGGTCCCAAGCCCGAGTTGAATCCAAGATGGGTCCGAGGTTCATTCGAGTGCGGTTTTCTCCTTACATGGTATTCGTCTTTCTTTCTTCATGTGTTAGTGTTAATAATGTGAATTTTTTACTTCATTTCTTCCTTTAGTTGTCTGTTCTCTTCATCTCCAGTAGACTTTTTATTTGGTCGATTCCCATTCTTTTACCAATTCTTGTTTGAATTCAATGCTCACTGCTTTGTATGCATAGTTTATTTAGCGTCGTCAACGAGTTGACTCATTTGTGTGATTGTTCATGTAAGTGTATGCCTGTATGCAATTCATTAGTTTAGGGGCCTGTTACTGTTTGATTCCAGATTAAGGGGGTTAATTGGTTATAGTTAATAGTATTAATTTTTAAATGCCCTGCCCATAAGAGAGGCTAGTGGAACCTGCCATACAGCAGGGTATCCCACTAAGCCTCATGTGATCACTAGTTTAATGCTTTAGTCCATACCTGGACATTGGATGATGGAGGTTGCAGGGAGTATGATGGGTTGGGGGATTCAGTGTAAAGGGGGTAACCTTAGGAGCTGCTGGTCGACTATAAGAAGAGATACAGGCCTTAGAGAAAGGCAGGAAAAAAACCTGAGAGGAGAGGAGAAAAATAGACACAGCAAGGATACATTTTGATATACACATACAAAGATACATATAGAAAGAGCTGAGAGTTAAGGAAAAACAGGGGAGAAACGATATTGAAACCAAACATACAAAGAGAACAAGAAGGATATCAAGTTACTGTTTCATTGGCTTTTGGTTACTGTTTCGTTTATTGGTTGCTGAAGTCCTGTTTGTCATTCTTTGGCTACTGCTTTGGTTGTGCTCTGCTATTGGAGTGTTTGGTCGTTTGTTTGTTGTTGTTCTTGTGTTGGTGGTGGTGTTGTGCTACTGTCTTAGCTGTGTTCAGTGGCTGAATGTCCATAGTGTTGCTACCTGTTTGATTGTTGTTGCTGCTTGGTCCAATATTGTTGCTGGTCCAGTGTTGTTGCTGTGCATATTGTTGCTGGTCCAGTGTTGTTCTTGTGTTGCTGCTGTGGCTGTGCATATTGTGGCTGTAACTGCCACTGGTAGCTGCTGTTCTTTGGTCCAGTGTTGTTCTTCTGTTGTTGTTTGTTGCTGTGCTACTTGGCTGTAACTGCCATTGGATTGCTGGTCTATTGGGTGTTGTTTGTTGATCGACCATTGTGTTGCCCCTTGTGGTCTGCTCTTGGGATTTTGTTTGGCTATTACTGTTCCATTGGTTTGGATACTGTTTGATTGCTGCTTGGTTCAAGTTTAGCCACTGGTTCATTAATTGGTAGAGTTTGATCACTGTTGGTTTGTTGGGGTTATAGCTGGTTCACTGGTTGTTTTGGTGTTGATTTGTTGCTGTTGTGTCTATTGAGTTTGCTGCTGGCCTATCATTTGTTGCTGTGGTGTTTACTGTGTGGTCGTTGTGTTTACTGTGTTGCTGCTGGTTGCTCCTGTTACTGTTGCTGCATTGCCACCTGCTCACTCATCTTCGTTCTTCCGCATTCCAGGTACACATCCCTGTTGTTGTAATTCCTTGGTTCGAAAAGAATGAAGCCTGAAGCTTATGTTTGAAGTCTGTTGAATCATGTAGTCGTCCAAAGTTCTTACGTTTGATTACGTTCTGTTATTATCTAATTAAGTTTGTATTGCTAGTTTTGGTTACGGAAAAATGTAGCTAGACCAAAGATACACTATCATTAGATATGCACGTAAACCTGAATTAGTCTGTTGTATCTCTGTTCAATCTTCTCTACTCATGTGTGTAATCTCCAAATCGGTTAACGTTAGATCTTATGTTAAAAGCAAGATTAGCTAGGGAGTTATTACTCAACTGAATGACGTAATTAGATTAAAGGAGTCGGGGGTGCATTTCATGTGACCCGACCCCAATTTCGGGCAAGAGCAAATAAAGCGTGTTAGGAACCACAGGCGCATTTCATGTGGTGTGGTTCGTAGCAAGTTTTAAATAATTTGGAATCAACTCCTAAGTAAAATACAGTGGGATGTAGTTCGCTTTAGATTTGAATCAAAGGCGCGCCTCGCCCAATAGTTACACTAATCGCACAACCTTCATAAATGTACATATAAAATACTTAGATTTTGAGATGTGTCGTTTCTTAACGAATATCACGTCCTTCTCAACAGTGTAAATAAGTAATCGATCCGGGCGCATATCTTAGTTCTACCTTCTTAAATACGGGTGTGCATTTCATGTGACCCATATCCAAACCCCGAAATGTTGAATAAGAATATGTCGAGGATCCGGGTGCATTTCATGTGACGTGATTCGGAAGCATATTTTTAAGCAACTTTCTTTTTTCGTAAATCATAATCAATAATAAAAGCGGTAAAGGGATATTAACTTGCACTAAGTACATAATTGTAAAAAGGAGATAGATAAGCCAAACACGACAGTTGAGCGACCGTGCTAGAACCACGGAATTCGGGAATGCCTAATACCTTCTCCCGGGTTAATAGAATTCCTTATCCGGATTTATGGTTCGCGGACTGTTAAATAGAGTCATTCTTTTCCTCGATTCGGGATTTAACCGGTGACTTGGGACACCATAAATCTCCCAAGTGGCGACTCTGAAATAATTAAATAATTCCCGCTTCGATTGTCCTTTAATTGGAAAAACTCTTTGCACCCTCGCCGGTGTGGTAAAAAAGAGGTGTGACAATTAGTCAAGCCACGCCACTCGATCCTCGGATTACCTGGAATAGCTAGTGTGACTGTCTTGGCATGACAGTCCAGAATCGCATGGTAAGGAGATAGCCAATCCATGCCTAGAATAACATCGAAATCTACCATACCCAGTAGTAATAGATCAACTCGGGTCTCCAGACCCTCAATAGTAATAATACAGGATCGATATACCTAATCCACAATAACAGTATCCCCCACTGGGGTAGACACATGTACGGGCAAAGCAATAATACCACGGGTCATACCCAAATGATGTGCAAAATAAGTAGAGACATAAGAATAGGTGGATCCGGGATCAAATAAGACGAGAAGCATCCCTGTGGCAGACTGAGATAATACCCGAAATGACCGCATCCGAAGCACTAGCATCCTTCCTATCCGGAAGAGCATAGAAACGAGCCCGGCCTCCACCGGTACGATCCTCACCCCTAGGGCGACCTCTCGATATACCTGGCCACCGGTCCTAGCCGACCGTGCCGGCGCTGAAGAAACGAGAGTAGAAGACGAGGGCCGATCCCTCTGCTGGACCGCCTACGAAGCCACCGAGGACACTCTCTCCCGATATGGCCCAAATCACCGCACTCAAAACAACGGCCCCGAAGATGGAAGAAGGGGCTGCCGAGGACCCCTCGCTACCGATGAACCCCGTGCCGAGGAAGCGAGGAGCGAGCTATGAGTCGGAAGAGCACTCGGTGCGGTGCCGACTCGCGCCGACCCCGATAACCCCGATGGCCCCGACGACCACGATCTAATGAAACCCCACCGGACTCCGCACGTCCAGACTGATGAGACCCGAAAGAGCGACCTCCGCTATGCTGAAATTGGCCCCTAGACGGAGCACCACCGTAACTTGCTAGTACCACGAGGTCTCTTAGCCTCTCTCTCCTCCCGCTCTCGGCGATCTGGCTCAATATAACGGGCAGCATCACCCACCTCCTCAAAGGTAACTGCCGAAACTCTCTCCCCGGTCATCAATATGCGGATGGGATAAATTAGGCCATCGATAAATCTCCGAATCCTCTCTCTGTCTGTAGGAACCATCCACATGGCATGACGGGCCAACCGTGTGAATCTCATCTCGTACTGATTAACCGTCATATCTCCCTGCTTCAAAACTCGAACTGACGTCGCAGCTCCTCTCTCTGAGACTGAGGCACGTACTTCTCCAAAAATACCGTGGAGAACTGCTGCCAAGTGAGGGGCACTGCCCAGCGGGCCTACGCCTCTCGAAATCCTCCCACCACTGAAATGCTGCACCTGTGAACTGAAAAGTGGTGAATGAAACACCGCTGGACTCTAGAATACCCGCGGTGCGAAGCATGCGCTGACATCTATCAAGAAAACCCTGGGCATCCTCGCCCTCAGCTCCACCGAATGTCGGAGGCTGTAGCCTCTCAAATCTCTCCAAACGATGCTGCTCATCGTCGGGCATAACTGGAACCATATATGCAGGAGCTGGTGCAACGAGCGCAACTGGCTGAACTGGCTCGGGTGTGTGAGCCACGGGGGTCCGATTTCCTCCCCCTGCCCGTGAAGAAGATACTGCAGCGGTAGCTGCAACTACCTGTGCCAAGCTCGTGCACACCGATAAGATTCGAGCCAACGTCTCCCGAAGACCCGTATCACGATAGGCATCGCCGGTGCCCGAACCTCGAGTTGCCGGAGCGTTTGCCACCGGAATCCGGTCCCGAGTCCGGCCACCGGTGCGAGAATCGACCCCGAGTCCGGTCGGTCCGGTGGGTCGGCAGGTCCTGGTGCTGTCGCCCTACCTCTACTACGACCACGGCCTCCGAGGTGCCGATGGTGGTCGTCCGCCACGTCCGTTAGCTCGTGTTCTCACCATCCGCGAGAGAATAGAATATGGAAAGATTTAATTTCATGATAACACATATCGCACGATATGAATCCAAGAAAATGCGGTTTTTCCTAAAGTTTCGTAGCCTTCCGAGGATAGATACGGACGTCTACGTACCGATCCGCGAAAGCCTACTAAACCGGCTCATGACTCGCGAGTCCTAATAACCTAGGCTCGGATACCAACTTGTCACGACCCAAATCCGGTCGTGATGGCGCCCAACAATCAAGCTAGGCCAGCCAGACCAACAATTTAATTATCACAAATACCAATCCCAAATGGACAACCCAAGAAGAATATATGAGTTTAAGATCTCCAATAATAATAATAAAGAACAAAATACTGACACTCCCAAAGATCCGGAGTCACAAGTCTAGAGCCTCTAACAAACCCAATGGAAATACTCAAGTCTGAATATAAAATAACAACTGAAAAGAGGAAGAGAAGCTAGGTTCTGCGAACGCCAGCAGCTACCTCAGCAACTCGGTATGACTCTACAAAAGCTGGAAATGCCCGTCTACTGCTCCTGAGTACCTGAGTCTGCACACAAAAGGTGCAGGGAGTAGGGGTGAGTACTAAGTACTCAGTGAGTAACAAATATATATATGTAGCTGACAGTAAGAAATCCACAAAATACCACAATATGAAGCTACACTACAGTCCGAATCTCCTACGAACTAGCAACAATAATACAATACAGCTACCACAGAGTAATTCAACAAATACGGATGCAATGCAATGCACATAACCGCTACGGCGTGTAGCCCGATCCAATTTAACGTCGACGGCGCTCACTGGGGGTGTGTACAGACTCCGGAGGGGCTCCTGCAGCCCAAGCGCAATACTGCTGCGGCGTGCAGCCCGATCCTCATATCAACCACTGCGGCGTGCAGCCCGATCCCATGCTCAGTCCACAATAAGCAATTAAGTCACAAAACATTTCATTTTCCTTAATTCCAGTTCTCAATTCATAATTTATGAAAAATACTTTAACTTTATTAAATTTGTAAAGCCGGTGACTTAGCATTTCAAAAGTGTGATTTCAATTTCCAGGACTGAGATCAGTGATTTAAGCAATTATAGCTATCACATAAATATTGTCCTCTAAGGACGCTACAGATCGGCACAAGGCCCCAAACAAGGCTTACAACCCACAAATATATCAAATACAGTGTATTTCCAACACTAACAACATATTATTCACATCCGGGATGGACTAAGTCTCAATCCCTAGTCACAATCAATCCCGCACCTGCCACGGTGTGCGAGCCACGCCCTACTAGCGTCACAATGTGCTAAGCCGGGGTTTTGAACCCTCAAGCTACCATATACACAAACTACTCACCTCTTAGCCTGTCGTAGACTCGTCCGCGATGCCTTTTCCTTTGAATTTCGCTGCCTCGTGTGTAGAATCTAGTCAAATAACAATAATTATATCAAATACGGGTCGAAGAATCATAACCCATTTCAATTTACATGAAATTCACATAAATACACCAAGTTGGTAAAACCCGACCCCGATCCCACTGCTCGGAAAAATCCGAAATTAGTACCAACGCGATCCTTATCTCGCCACGAGTCCGTGCATATAAAATTTATCGAAATCGGAGTTCAAATGGCCTTCCAAATCCAAAAATCCCGTTTTCAATATTTAGGCCACATCTCTTCAAGATTTCAACCCAATTTCATGAAGATTGATGCTAATTCTACCATAAAATGATGTTTTTGAGTCAAGAATCTTACCTTCGACGAATACCCGATGACTTCTCAGTGATTTCCTCGAGTTTTCTTCTCTCTAGGGCTCAAAATTATGCTTTGGGGGTGTAAACCCGTAACCCCTCTGCTTCTGGATTTTATTCACTGCCAGAAACTTTTGTTCTTCGCGTTCGCATGAGCCCCCACGCGTTCGCGATGAACAGCTCCGCCTTACTCTTCGCGAACGCGACACTTACCACGCGTTCGCGATGCTCAATTCCAGTTACCCTTCGCGAACGCGACGCCAACCACGCGTTCGCGATGCTCAAACTCCCAGCCGCCCAGATTTCTTCTACGCGTTCGCGATACACCTCCCGCGAACGCGAAGCACACTCCCACGACCCTACGCGAACGCGACCCCAGGAACGCGATCGCGATGCACAACACCCCTGGCCTACGCGAACGCGACTCCCCGACCGCGAACGCGATGCATTGATCCTCCTGGCCTTCGCGAACGCGGCCCATGCCACGCGAACGCAAAGGTCAAAATGACTGGGCAGAAACCTGCAATTTTCTGCAGATTTTACCAAGTCCCATATGCCCGGTTGATGGTCCGAAATCATCCCGAGGCCCCCGGGACCCCAACGAAAACTACCAACGCACTACAAAACATGATACGGACTTGTTCCACTCATAAAAACACCATACTAAACATCAAAATCACCATTTACTCACGAATTCAAGCCTAAGTTTCTTCAAAACTTTCAAAACTAACATTCAATCCAAAACCCGATCAAACGATGTCCGAATGACCTGAAAATTTGCGGACACATCCAAAATCACATAACGAAGCTACAGAAATTGTCGGAATTCCATTCCGACCCCCGGATCAAAATATCACCTACCATCCGGTTTTCGCCAAAAATCAACCTTCGCCAATTCAAGCCTAAAACTACACCGGACCTCCGAATTCAATTCCGATTGCTCTCCTAAGTCATAAATGATCCCCCGGAACTAGTCGAATCATCAGAATCTGGTTCCGAGCAGTCTAACTCAATAGTCAACTCTTGGTTGACTTCTCATATTCAAGCTTTCTTTAAACATGCTATTTGTTTCATTTTCAATCCAAATCACTCCTAACTCACCCGATATATTCTAATACTGATTTAAAAGCATAATATACGTAAATTCAAGGTAACGGGGTGGTAAATTCCCGTAACGACAGGCCGGGTCGTTACAGAAGCGTTAATTGATAAATCGGTTTCTCGCCCCTTGCCCTAACTTTCGTTACCGCCGACTTTAGAGATGGAAGAGAGGAAAAGCAGTAACCCTAATGGGTGGGGAGAGGACAATTTACAGAGATTTTCATTTAATCTGGTACGTCCATCAAGTAACCAATCGGACGGATAAGATTTATTCATTAATTAAATATTAATTATGGGCCTTAACTTATTGGGCCACATTATTTATAAGAAATAACTTACATTCTCCAACTTGGCCCAATAATCACATAATATTAATATTTAATATAGGAACATTAGTTGCGTATAAACAAATCTCTTCTATAATGTCCATCATAAATACCACAATACGATAAAATAGTAAATGTGAGTTATGGCGGTTATACATAATTTGTCTACATACTCCCTTCCATATACTACAACATTAGTAATTTATCGTATCAAGTTCATAAGCTATAAAAATTTTATGGTCCACAATAATGTTTCCTTGAGACTTATCGTGTAATATCACAAAACAATAATGTGCACACCATTATGAGAAACAGGAAATCACTAATGTATATCAGAAACATATAAATGAGCTCAGAGTGTCAAAACATCATAAATACATCAGTCATAAATACAGCTAAGACCCATTCTATGTACATGTTCTTTAAATATCTTTGGCTGTAAACCTTTCGTTAACGGGTCTGCAATCATGAGATCTTTTCTGATATGCTCAAGTGACACTCTTTGTTTCTGAACTTCCTCCTTGACGGTAAAGTACTTTAATTCCATATGCTTGGCACCTTTGGAGTACTTATCATTCTTGGAGAAGAATACTACTGCAGAATTATCACAATAAATTTTCAGCGGCTTGGTAATGGTGTCGACAACTCCAAGTCCTGAAACAAAGTTTTGCATCCATAATGCATGAATTGTGGCCTCAAAACATGCCACAAATTATGTTTTCATCGTGGATGTAGCAATGGCAGACTGTTTGGCACTCTTCCACGATATTGCTCCTTCAACTAATTGGAACAAATAACCAAACGTGGATTTTCTAGTGTCAATACATCCAGCGAAATCTGAATCCGAGTATCCAACAACTTCCAAATGCTTGGATCTCCTATACATGAGCATGTAATCCTTCGTTCCTTTCAGTTACCTCAAAACTTTCTTTGCAGCTTTCCAGTGATCAATTCCTGGGTTACTCTGATATCTTCCTAACATTCCGACCGCAAAGCTAATATCCGGTCTAGTGCAAGTTTGAGCATACATCAGACTGCCAACAATAGAAGAGTAAGGAATTGATTCCATTTCTTTTCGCTCTACATCATTCTTAGGACATTGCATGAGACTAAATTTGTCCCCTTTTTGAATTGGAACAATTCTTGCTGAACAATTGTTCATGTTAAATCTCTCAAGAATTCTTTCGATATAGCCTTTCTAAGACAATCCCAATAATCCTTGTGATCTATCACGGAATATTTCTATTCCTATCACATAGGATGCCTCACCCATATCTTTCATTTCAAAATTCTTAGAGAGAAAATCTTTAGTCTCACGCAATATACCTAAGTCATTAGCAGCAAGTAGAATATCATCAACATATAGGACTAAAAATATAAACTTGCTCCCATCTGATCTTTTGGTATATACATCGATCAACGGTATTTTCCACAAATCCAAAAGATGTTATGGTATCATTGAACTTTATATACCATTGTCGTGAGGCTTGTTTAAGTCCATATATTGACTTTTTCAGTTTACACACCATTTGACCTTTCCCTTTAGTTTCGAAACCCTCTGGTTGGTCCATATACACTTCCTCCTCGAGATCTCCATTAAGAAAGGCAGTTTTCACATCCATTTGGTGTAACTCTAAATCATAATGAGCCACCAAAGCCATAATAATTCTTAATGAGTCTTTCTTTGAGACCGGTGAAAAGGTCTCTTTATAATCAATGCCTCCTTTCTGAGTATAACCCTTGGCAACAAGTCTGGCTTTGTATCTCTCAATATTTCCATTTGAATCGCGTTTGGTCTTAAAGACCCATCTACACCCGATTCTTTTAGAACTTTCAGGCAATTCAACGAGATCCCGGACTTTATTGTATTCCATGGATTTTAACTCTTCCTTCATGGCATCAATCCATTTGTCAGACTCATTACTTTCTATGGCTTGTAAAAATGAAACCGGATCCTTATTAAGACCAATATCAAAATCTGACTCTTGCAAATAAACCACGTAATCATCTGAAATAGCCGATTTTCTAACTCTTTGAGATTTTCTTAATGGCATTTCTTGTGGTTCATTTGTGTCGGATATTTGTGAGTTAGTTTCTTCATGAAGTGTTTCATCCAAATGTTGCTCGGCGTTGTCAAAGTGTTCTTCAACAACTGGAACAATATTTGGTATTTGTGTGGAAGTAGTCATATTTCTGGGTAATAGAATATTGACCCTTACCTCTTTAATTTCCACACGTTGCTTTTCAACACTCCCACTAACTTCACCATTCTCAATGAATCTTGCATTACCGGTTTCAACAATTCTTGAACTATGGTTTGGACAATAAAACATATACCCTTTAGATTTCTCTGGGTAACCAATAAAGTAACCACTTACTGTTCGAGAATCTAATTTCTTTTCTTGTGGATTATAAACTCTAGCTTCCGCTGGGCAACCCCAAACATGTAGGTGCCTTAAACTAGGTTTCCTTCCCGTCCACAGTTCAAAAGGGGTCTTTGGAACTGCCTTACTAGGAACCCTATTTAATAAATATACAACGGTTTTAAGAGCATACATCCACAATGATTTGGGTAATGAGGAATTACTTATCATGCTCCTAACCATGTCCATAAGTGTTCGATTACGCCTTTCTGCAATACCATTTTGTTGAGGTGTTCCTGGCATAGTATACTGTGCACATATGCCACATTCCTCGAGAAACTTTGCAAATGGACCTGGACATTGTCCTGACTCATTATTTTTTCCATAATATTCACCACCTCTATCCGACCTAATAATTTTCACCTTTTTATCTAATTGCCTTTCAACCTCATTAACAAACACCTTGAGAGCATCTGCTGCTTGAGATTTTTCTTTCAACAAATAGATGTATCCATAACGTGAAAAATCATCGATAAAGGTGATAAAATATTTTTCTCCACCAAAAGATGGAACATCAAAAGGTCCACAAATATCGGTGTGTATGATTTCAAGAAGCTGGGTGCTTCTTGTGGCGCCTTTCTTACTATGTTTGGTTTGCTTTCCCTTAATGCAATCCAAATATATAGTAAGATCAGTAAAATTTAGATTCGGAAGAATCTCATTCTTTACTAATCTCTCTAACCTTTCTTTGGAGATATGACCCAACCGTCTGTGCCACAAGTAAGCAGAACTTTCATCTAGTGAACTACGTTTAATTCCAACATTATGTTGAACATTAAGAAGGGATTCAGAAAAAATAATATCGAGTTTCAATTTATATAAACCATCACTAAGAAAACCAGAACCATAGAAAATATCATTCTTATATAAATTGAAACATCCATTTCCAAACTTTAAATCAAATCCAGAAACATCAAGTCTTGAAAGAGAAATCAAATTTCTAGAAACTCAAGGTACATAAAGAGTCTGTAATATATCAAGGTGACGTCCAGTCTCCATGATCAAACGATAAGTCCCTATGCCTTCAATTGGAGCCTTCATACGATTTCCCATGAACAAGAAATCCTTATTTGGATTTGTGGTTTGGATCGTAAGGAATCCCCGCAATGTTGTAGATACATTAGCAGTTGCACTAGAATCAAGCCACCAAGTATTATTAGGAACTTCTACTAAATTTGATTCGAAACATACAAAAGCACTAATTGTACCTTTCTTTTCGAACCAAGCTTTACGTTTCAGGCAATCTTTCTGATAGTGTCCTTCCTTATTACAGAAACGACATGTATCTGCCTTACGTTCCTTGTTAGCATCTTGTTGAGCTTTAGCAGGTGCTTTCTTCTTCTTGAACTTGTTGGCCTTTGCTTTAAGTCCTTTACCAGCTCCTTGACCCATGAGGTTAATTGAATGACTCCCTTGTTTCTTAAGTCGTGACTCCTCCCGAGTAAGCATACTGGACAATTCACTAACATTCCACTTATCCTTAATAGTGTTATAGTTAATTTGAAAAGGTCCATACTCAGGAGGTAACGAGTTTAGAATAAACTGAACCAAGAAGGAGTCATCCACTTTCATCCCCAAGGTCTGAAGTCTTGCTGCAATGTTAGTCATCTCGATGATATGATTTTGCATACTACGCGACCCATCAAACTTCATGGTCGTGAGTTCAGCCATTAGTGTACCAGCGAGAGACTTATCTCCAGAACGAAAACGTTCTTCCACAAACGTCAGGTATTCCCTGGCACTTTCTGTTTGTGGAATAGAACTCTTAATGTTGTTGGCAACATTCATTCGCATAAACATAAGGCTTAGCCTGTTAGAGCGTTCCCATGCTTTATGGAATGACTTCTCATCTGCACTGCTCGAATCAGTAATGGCAGCGGGCTTATCATTCAGCAGAGCCAAGTCAAGATCCATCATACCTAAGTGAAACTGGATTTGCTCACGCCATTCAGAGAAGTTCAATCCATTGAACATAGTAACAGACGAAGCAAGCGAATGAAAAGGAATAGCTGCAAAATAGATAATACATGCTCACAAATCAATATGGATTCAACAAAACAATTAAAGCATATCGCAGTTCACCTTTGGGTAAATACTACGATACACTATCATAATTTAAATGCTACATAGTCTTTAATAGGTATTTAAATATTTTTAACTAAAAATATATATGACATCTTTGGACAAACAATATATATTTGACTAAGAATATTAATTTTACCTCATCATATTCACTATTCATAGAATAATTGATTCACCTTTGGGTAAATCCTTAAGTTCTAGCAATAGTAAAAATTAATTTATCCACTAATTGTAATTTATAGGCATTTCATTAATTTAATGGATAAACTATAATTTTATGTATGCGTATTTTCATAAACAAAATAGTTTGGTCACTTTGGTGACTAACAAACTATATAACATAAGTGCACACACAAAATAGAGATCACAAGATTTTATGTATGTGAATACTGTAAACAATCTATATACACATTAATCACATACAAAATAAATAATAAATGACTTCATAAGTTAATCGCCCACAACATATTATTTTATGGCCCAAGAAATAAATATTTAAAATAATCTAACGGACCAGACTATTATTGTAATAACTGTAGCCTAAGTTCATGTTTCTTAAAGAAGCTTTGCCCCATCTAGGAAAATAGCATAATAATTAAATTACACAAATCTTCAAAGATAAATCAGTTTGTCGTGTGTGGAAACATACAGTGGGCTTAAGGATACAAAATTATTAGTCTTTATGATTTCATGTGAAATCCTAATGTGAGATTTCAAATTAAATTGGCTAAGCATAAATTTATTTGTGCCGTTTTTAGAAACATAGGCTTCTCATACAACCCTACTTTATTGTATTAGTAAGAACTACCAAATTCAATACACTGAAATAAGAAAATAGTGAAAGAGCATTAACTGGTCAGATCTGTACTAATCTCGTTGGCATTAGGGATTGAATTCCAATTGTACAGGTTTAAACGATCATGAATATATATGTCCTTACAGTCTCGTTGAAAATTGTTCTTTAGGTGAAGATTATTAGTTCAAACAATCCAGGCTCTGATACCACATGTAAGTATAAACATAATTCATACCAGGATCTTGAACATGATAATCTTACATATAATCATAATAGAAAAATATACCTGAAGCGGGATCCATTATCTTGAATGGGAAGCGTTAATTGATAAATCGGTTTCTCGCCCCTTGCCCTAACTTTCGTTACCGCCGACTTTAGAGATGGAAGAGATGAAAAGCAGTAACCCTAATGGGTGGGGAGAGGACCAATTTATAGATATTTTCATTTAATCTGGTACGTCCATCAAGTAACCAATCGGACGGATGAGATTTATTCATTAATTAAATATTAATTATGGGCCTTAACTTATTGGGCCACATTATTTATAAGAAATAACTTACGTCATCCACTGGTGAGATATTTGCAAAGCTTGTACACATGTATTTTTTAAATACAATTATTGAAGTGTTAAGTGCTTGATATGATTTTCTTATTATATTTGATTTTTCTATCTCTTAAAGGAAAATAGCAATAGAATTACTTTAATTGGGTTTTTGTTTTTGTAAAAGAAAATTATAAATCTCTAATATTTGACTAGTCCTTTTCTCTTGTAGAAAAAAGGTTTTGACTTCTATAAATTGAGGATCCTTCCTTCTCATTCAGTAGCATCCACAATGTAGCTATATGGGGCTTGAGAGTAGTGTTTAGGGAGAGAACTTTATGGGACAAGTGTTAGTGAGTCACTTGTGTTTATCCTCTTCGTGAGGTTGTTCTCTCGATATTTTGTACTCTTTTTTTATTATAGTGGATTGCTCATCTCCGTTGTGGACGTAGATCAGTTGACCGAACCACGTTAAATATTTGTGTTTCTTTTGGTAAATTTCTCTTTTGTTGCATGATTATCGTCGTTCAAGGTTTGTTATGCTAGATTTCGCATGACACCTATTTTTTTCTGTCCTGACATGAACTTCTTCCGAATTTGTTTTTAAGATATTTTAATTTTTATTTACGTGCACTTTTAAAATTTGTAGTCATAGTGCATGTTTGACGTGCTCTTCTCATTTTTAAATGTTTGCTTTCTTTAACTTTGATGTATTTGCACTTCTATTTTGGTTTGTTTCAAAATTTCTCCAGTCGCGTTTCACTTTATTGTGAATTCTGCAATATTGTATTTTCTTGAGTTTACCTTTATTCTTTATTCGCTTATTGCTCTATCTATGTGTTAATTTTTATGTTCTTTTATGTTAATTGTAGGCCGATTTTGTAAAAGAAAAGCAGTAGCTAATAAGTTTAATCATCTTGTGGAGTACTAGAAAAATGTTTACGTCATAGATGACCGTCCAAATAATTTCTCAACATTGTTGGTCATATTTTCATATCGAAAAAACAACTTTTTGTTTTGTGGAAATACATTCTCCCACGAGTTATTCAATCTTTTTTTCTTCGGTATGTGGATTAATTTCGCATGAAAAGAGAATACATGAGTCGGGAATCAGGATTGAAGATATAGACTCATTAATCATTAAATATCATGAAAAAATTCTTTTAAACATAGTGAATACAAGATCAAGTTTAGTTTCTGTTAAAACAATTTGCATCATATAAATATTTTGTTGTTTATCTGACAAACAGATAAATGGGGTGAGAAAGAAGAGCTCCTTGATATGATAACTATATCGAAAAGAAAGGACCATGATCATTTGACGAAGATATCAAGATCTCAGATCTTGTTGATAAAATAAGATATCAAGTAATTTTTAATACTACATAGGCATACTTGGACTTTTTGCCATAATTATATCTTACTTGATTACATATATTTCATTTACAGATAAAGAATTACCCATTACACAATTCAACATGCATAATCGATCAGTAATAAAATTTGAACTCTAGACAAGACTTATCTATGTATAAATATATGTGTATATGGTGAAGTTGAAGATTTTTACATGGAATGTACATCAAAATTAAAAAGGGGTTTGACATTTATAAAAGAGATTGGTCTTGAGAAGATAATTATGTCAGAGGCAGAATAATATTGTCGTCGCTAAAGGTTACAGAGAAGATAAAATTGATCAAAGAATATTACTTGGTGCATTGCCTATTGGAGCAACGAAACCTGAAAATTGGGATACATCAAAGTTTAATTGAAAATGGGCAAGCTAGAAGAATTGAGACAGAGTTGATTGACTTTACTCATCAAATGTCTTAAGATTAGGTGATAATGTTGGCTTTTGGTATATTTAAAATATTTAAATATTTCTTTGAATATGCATGTATATTATTAACTATATTTGGTATATATATGTTATTTATTAATTATTATCCTATGACTCGATATACACGTAACACACGTGCGAATATATATATATATATATATATCACGATTGTAAGGACAAAAATATAGTGGAGAAAAAAAAATTAGCGAAGACAGACAGACACAAGACTTTATTTGGCTGTAATAATATGTCTTTGGACAACACAAAAATACTTGAAACAAAGCAAATACAACCATAACAGAATAGCAAACATGCAAACAATTTTACAACTGAGAAAGAAAACATCCCACATGATCGGATTACTTGAAATTGTACAGAATCCAAGCCGATAGTGTAACACGTTTATTTAACTTCTCCAAAATCACGAATACTTCATTACCCTCTCAATATAACAATCTCATTAGATGAGAAAAACATGAAATGCACACCATATCAAATACTTCATTAGCCTCTCAGGAAGGGCAATGTTGTCTTGATGCTCTCCTGCAGAAAAGAGGAAATTTAGTGCACACATATCATATTCATATAGATACAGATGATATCTTCTTCTAATCTCTATGGATAATGATATTCTAGATGATAAACATGAATGTATATATACATTTGGTGAAAAACATAATGAAGATTTAAAATCATCTCAAAATAAAATGAATTTGACTGACCTTTTTCAACTTCACTCTGTGGTTTCGCAATCAGCTGATTCGGGGGGAAATATAGTGAGCTTGAATTTGAAACTCTCTGGAGCTTGACTATCTGTTCCAGTTTTTTTTTCAGCAACTTTTCGCATGAGTTCCTGCATCTTTGTCTTCCTATCCTCTATAGCTTTTGCAGATTTATTTGCCTTCTTTGTGTTCTCCAGTGTCATCTCTTGAAGGCTACTTATACCGGCAAACTCAAATGGCACAGCCTCAAGCTTATCACATGATATTAGAACAAGGTACTTAAGTCTTTGAAATGAAGGGTTTGAAGCTCTCCAAGTTGTAAAATCTGCTCTTTCAATCCACAATACCTTGAGTTGGCTAAAACCTTCTGAATCCCAGGCTGTCCCACTAAATGAATTTTCTTTCAGTTTTAGGACCTGAAGGCATTCCAACCGCCCTAGTCTATTCGCATCACTCCAAACAAACTTTGTTTTTGACAAAGTTAACTTCTTTAGTTTGTGTAGAAACTCAAGAAACGCTGGAGGAAGTTGAAGAATTTCGCTCTTGGACATGCCAACATCATTCAACAGCTTTAATTTCTCCAGGCACTTTAGTTTCCGAAAGTTGTTGATTCCACCCTTGTTAATTTCAAGAAAATCAGCCATTTCCCCTTGAATACTAACCTTTCTGAGATTACAAGCCCTTGCAAACACATCTTCTCTGCAGCTTTCTGGTGCAACTTTAGATAGAGTTTGTAGGCATGAAGATTCTTCTGTTGTTTGCCTAGCAGGTGGCAATTTTGCAGGGACATTGGTGTGCAGATGCCTCAACTGTAGCATTTTCCATATGTCTGCTTTTATTTCAATGGAGGCTGCTTTTGTATTAAGAATAAGAGTTTGTAAATTCCAAAACCTACCAAGGAAGGGCGGAAGAGCGTTGTAGTCACCTGAGATAGCTATGTACCTCAAATGAAATCGCTCTTGAAAATCCTTTGAGAAAGAGAAATTAAGGGATTCAACATCCAAGACCCTAACTAGTGGAAATGCTTTGTGGAGGAGTCGGATATTACCAAGCTGCTCACTTCCTTTTTGTTTTGTAGAAAAACATAAGAAAGACCTAACATGCTCAGCAGATGGTCCCTTGGAGATAAAAGCTCTCAAAAGAGAGAGTTGAATACACAATCGACGGGAAGTATCTAGATCAGGTATAATAAGGGTACCAGGTTGATCAGTCTTTTCACATACTTCTTTGAAAAGACCTCCATTTTCCATCTTGCAGAACTGGTGCAACATGTCATGAAGACGACATGTTTTTACTTGACCGTCTACCCTTTTCTGCATTACAATCACTAAATTCCTGTTGACAAGTTCGTTCAAGTAAATCTCTGCTATATCCTCGGGTTTGCCATCTAAGTTGGAGTTTATCAGTCCCTCGGAAATCCACAAGCGGATCAACTTCCAAGCAGGGATTTCAAAGCCTTGTGGAAAAGCGCCACAATACAGGAAACACGCCTTCATATCTTCGGGGAGATGATCATAACTCATTTCCACATATTTCAAGCAGCTTTTAGGGTCATCCTTATTTATAAGGTGCTTTCCTACATTTTCTTTAACCATTTTCCACACTCTTTCGCTTGTATGTCCTTTTAGAGCTCCTGCAATTACCACTACAGCAAGTGGCACTCCACTACATTGTGTAGCAATACTTTCTCCATGTGTTATTAAATCTTCAGGACACTTTCGAATATTACTGCCAAAAACTCTTTTTTCCAACAGTTGGAAACTTTCCTTGTCTGTCAGATATTTCAAGGAATGAGGTTCAGGATTGGCATATCTACCAATACGCAGGTCACGAGTGGTTAACATGATACGATGGCCTTTGCTGTTTTCCGGGAAAACTTTCATCACAGAATCCACAACGTCTGTCGCCCACACATCGTCCAACACAATGAGACATTTACCTCCTTTTAAAATGAATTCACGAATTATGTTTGTCAAGTCACTGACAGCCATATTTTGATATTCTGTCGTGCGTTTCGTGAATCCTTCCAGTATACTAAGAATGACCTCCTTTGGTTTGTATTGTTGTGGTCCTACGTAAACCCAAATGGTATTGAAAAATTCATAGGAAATCTTAGGATCATTATAGATTTTTATTGCCAGTGTGGTTTTTCCAAGTCCAGCCAAACCTACCACCGGGATAACATCTAAATCATCGGCTCCTTCAGCAAGACGGTCGATCACAATTTTGGCTTCTTCGTCAAAGCCGACAACTTCATTTTCTTCCAAAAAAGTATCCTGTTAATTAAAGAAGATCAAAATGGTTTGGATATTAATTATTAGAATTCTCTTCTTTTTCCAATCCTAGATTTCTTAATTTTAAAGAAGAAAAAAATACTAAAGAAATTTTAAATATGCTACATGTAACTTTTGAGAAGCTTCTCATTGATAGTAGATTGAGAATTTTAAAGTTAATTGTTTCCAACTATAAACATTCATGCATGTGTTATTCATTTTCAAATGAACTAAAAAGAAAATTGTTTTCACATTAACTTAAATGGCAAAAAGGTATAAAACTTTATATTGTAATATATATATATATATATATATATATATATATATATATATATATATATATATATATATATATATATATAAAAAGTTATTCTGTAAATATAAAATAGGCTGACAATCATATATAACTATCGTTGAGATCAACGACAACAACATCATGATTCTGCAAACACTACTAGAAATCCCGAGAAAAGCGGGCAAAATTTGGCGACCAAAATTGGTCTGTCTAGAAAATTAAAGCTATCAAAGTTGGTCGCTAAATTGGTGAAAATAATTAAATAATTATTTTAAATACATTAGGTACCAAGGTTGGTCACTTTTTGGTCGATAATATAGTCAAAATATTGACCGGACTGATCAGGCTTGCTTGATCAAAGAAAGACTGAAATTAGCGACCAACTTTGGTCTCTAAAGTGGACCCGATTATAAAATTTTTAATAATTATATTATTATTTAAAAAACAATAAAATTATAAATATAGTTTAAAATTAGTGACCAAAGTTGGCCGCTTACGAAAGGGGAAGCATATAGGGAACAACTTTGATCGCTAATCTGGGACTCAGTTATAAAATTTAATAATTACATTATTATATGAATAAATATAATGCAAAATTAGTGACCAAAGTTGGTCGCTTACGAAAGGGGAAGCCGATAGAGACCAACTTTGATCGCTAATCTGGGATCCATTTCTAACGTTAACAATTACTCCCTCAGCTCCAATTTATGTGAATCTGTTTGTCTAGGCATGGAGTTTAAGAAAAAAATGAAGACTTTTGGAATTTGTGCTCCTAAACAAATCCAAATGGGGCCAAGAGTATTAGTGTGGTTGTAAAAGCTTCTCATTAAGGGTATAATTGTAAGTTTAAGCTAAATTATTACCAAATTTAGAAAGGGTTCATTCTTTTTTGGAACGGACCAAAAAGAAAATAGGTTAACATAAGCTGGAACAGAAGGAGTATATTATTATTTTAAATTTTATACAAAATATAAATAAATATGATTTATTGAGCGACCAACTTGGGTCGCTAATTTTAATTTCTGGATAATTAGCGACCAAAGTTGGTCTCTTTTCAGGTCAACACTGGTCAAAATTAAAAATTACTTTTGTATTTACTATCTAAATAATATTAATGTAATCTGTTAACACTTTTGTAGTACAAGGGATGAATACCTAAAATATACTCTAACATGCTATATATATAGTTAAAGTAGTACAACGAAGCGTGTTATATATATTTAAATTGATTTCATCGATGTAAATAGATTCATCGACTTACAACCTACTGAGATGCATCATTAAATATTAAAAATAAAATATCTCGACTTATATCAATTAATCTCTTATAGTCTGTTATATACTATAACATGCTATATATGTAGTGAAAGTAGCACGAAGTGTGTATATATATATATATATATATATATATATATATATATATATATATATATATATATATATATATATATATATATATATATATATACGTTATAGTATTACAGTGAAGTGTGTGTGTGTGACGACACAAGAGATCTCACTTAATTTTTCAATTGAATTTTGTGTTCCTAGGCCTTAAAACCCTCTTTTAACATCGCCTCAATTTACGTGCACAGTCCGAGCGCATAGCCGGAAAGCTTAAATGAGAAAATCTATGAAAATGATAATTTTTACTATAAAATAAATTAATTTGACTTCGATTAATATTTCTGGTAAACGGATCCGGACCTGTGATGTGATGGTCCCGGAGGGTCTACAGGAAAATATGGGACTTGGGTGTATGCCCGAAATTGAATTCTGAGGTCTCAAGCCCGAGAAATGAATTTTTAAAGAAAATTATTTTTTAAAATTGTTTAAAGGATTTGGAAATGAATTTTGATTAGAACATGTTTGTATTGTGCCCATTTTTTGGTTCCAGCGTCCGGTACAGGTCTTATATGTGGTTTAATAATTCTGTGAAGTTTGGTAGGAAACGGAATCCGTTTGACGTGATTCGTACCTAAATTGCAAAATTTGATGTTTCAAGAAGTTTGAAATAATTCATTAATTTAGTGGTTTAATTCGATATTAATGATGTTAATTTGGTGATTTCATCGTGAAAATACGTTCGTATGGTGCTTTTAAGTTAGTATGTATGTTTGGTTTGGAGCTCCGAGGGCTCGTGTGAGTTACATAAGGTTTTAAACTCTTAAAACAATTGCAGGTTTTTAGCTATTGGCATTCTGGTATTTTCTTCTTTGCGTTCGGGGGAGGACCCTCGGGAACACGATATGTTAATTGTGCAGAATGAAAGTTCCTTCTATGCGAACACGAGACCCAATCGCGAATGCGAAGCTTTGGGGGTCTACCCTTCGCGAACACGGGCCCGGTTTCGCGAACACGAAGGCTTGTGGCCTGGACAGGGGGAGGGGTATTAAACCTATGCGAACACGACCACATGGACGCGAACATGAAGGCTCAAGGAGTTATTTCTCCGTGAATGCGAACCCTTCTACGCAAAAGCGTAGGGTCTCTCAGGCCTGACTCATCGCGAATGAGAGGAGCCTATCGCGAATGCGAAGGCTATTTTCGCCAAGTAATTTTAAGTTTAAGAAACAGAATGCATTACCAAATTTTTATTCTTTTTCACAAACTTCTTCTTCCTCACACCTCTTGGGAGATTTTTGAAGAACTTCTTCACCATAACCTCTTGGGTAAGTAATCTTTGACTTGTTTCCTTCCATTTTTATCAACACCCACTATATTTCTAGGCATAAAATATAAAATTAATGATAGAAAATTAGAGATTTGGGTAGAATTATGGCTTTTTAATTATTTTGATTTGACCCCCTTTTGGGATCGAATTTTAAAATAAATTATATATTCTGGCTCGTGGGTGAATAGGTGATCGAATTTTGGTCTGAACCACGTGTTTTGACCAAGCGAGTCTGGGTCGGTTTGTGACTTTTTGGAAAGAATGATTAGAAAGCTATAATTAAGTATTGGAATTGGATTGTTTTGCAATTATTGATGTTGTTAAGTTGATTATGTATAAATACGATTGAGTTGGAGCCAAATGCGAAAAGGAAAGCGGTGTTTGAGGCTTGAGTTGGCCGGGAAGTTCGAGGTTAGTTTTCGGTCTAACCTTAGTTTGTGGGATTAGGATTTGTGTCCTATTTGCTATTTTCTTCCTATTGAGTATGATATATAGGCATTGTGACGAGTATCTATACATCAGTGCCGAGCATTACCATGAGTCTTAATTTAAAATTTGTTGTGTACTTAAATGATACTACTGATGCTTTAATTGATGATTTTCGATATTGGGCAAGGATTAAGTTATTTTTCGTGGAAATTACTTATGATTGAGTTTTGGTGTTAGCTGAGATGAGTAGAAGTTGAGTTAAGATTGGTTATAGCTGATTCTTCCTTGCCGCGATGTATTTACTTTTACTATCGAATCCTTTGCCGGGATAGTGTAGTGTATTGGTTATCCCTCCCGTGACACTTGGTATGGTTGTTGCTAAAGGTATATAAATATATGGATCAGTTTGCACGCTGCAACAATACTATATATGGATCGGGTTGCCCGCTGCAACAATATTATATTGGATCGAGTTGCACGCTGCAACAAATGTTATATTGGATCGAGTTTCACATTGCAGCTGTGTTAAATGATAAGGGATCGGGTTGCACGCCCCAACAGTATTATTATTATTTTGTTGTAGATTCTGAGTTGTTCTCTCATATATCTCTTATATTGCTCCTGGATTGACATTTTCCCCGTAGCATGTACCCACTCCCATTTACTTTGTTTATCCTTTTTATTTTTCGTTGTATATTATATAATTGCACAGGTTTATCTGGAGTCTGGTCCTAGCCTCGTCACTACCTCGCCGGGGTTAGGCCAGGCACTTACCAGCATATAGGGTCGGTTCTGATGCTACACTCTGCACTATGTGCAGATACCGGCGCAACAGTTGGACAGTAGTACTCGAGGAGTCAACCTTTAGTCCATCCAAGCATCCCGAGGTAGTCCTGCAAGCATCTGTAGGCCTGACGTTCTCTTCTTTTTCATTATGTACTTTGTTTTCCTCAGATTTCGAGACAGGTTGTATTTCTTTCAAACATTTGTTGTAGTAATCTTATGCGTCCGTAAATATTGTGACACTAGATTCTGGGTAGAGGAGTACATTGGCATTATAGTACTGGCTTGGTTATTTTCAGATGTTTAAGTCTTTCGCTGATTTTTGTGTATTGTAGGCGTCATCATGACCCTCGAAGGTGGGAAATCTGGGTCATGAGAAGTTGGTATAAGAGCCAGGTTACATAGGTCTCACAATTCACAGACAAACTTAGTAGAGTCTGAGGGATCGATAGAGAGACGTCCGTATTTTTTCGCAGAGGCTACAAAGTTAGGAAAAACTTCACATTTGTTCTTTCTTGCCATGTAGTTTGGTTTCTCAGTGCTAATTGAATTTCTACTCTGTTGTTTCGTAGATGGCGATAACATGCGTTTCCTCATCCACCAATCAACAGCCCGAGCCCCCAGAAGCAGCGCCTACAATGGGTAAAGGGCTAGGCCGAGGCCGTGATATGGGCCGAGGCAGGGGCAAAGCTTAGCCCATGGCAACATAACCCGTAGCGGAGCCTCAGGTTGACATTAATGTGGATAATTAACTATTTTCTTGCGTATGGAATGTTGTCTGGGTAGATGACTGCTGAGAAGCTAGCTTGTCCTTACTAAATGGAAAATAGTAAAGCATTCACTTTGAAACATGGAAAGTAATCATGATTTGATTGGCATCATCAATTCTTACCTCTTGATCATGAGTTTATAAGAATAAAATATGCATTCAAAAAGAATAAAATGGAATATGATTCTCCACCTTCGACACATTTAGGTGAGCAAATTTGGGAGTGGCTCCAGAACTTCAGTACTATTACTAAAGCTCCACCTTCTAGATTCTCCGAATATGGTATTACACATAATTGGACGAAACAGAGTATATTTTGGGAGTTGTCTTATTGGAAAGATAATCTTCTCCATCAAAACCTTGATGTCATGCATATTGAGAAGAATTATTTTGACAATTTATTCAACATAGTGATGGATGTTAAAGCTAATAAAAAGGATAACCCGGAGGCTAGGACTTACAAGAATATTACAGGCGGCCTGAATTATACTTGCAGACAAAAAACAATCGTAAGATATTCAATCCCGAAGCAAGTTACACATTCACTTTGGAGGAAAGATGGCAAATTTGTAATTGGGTAACAAAGTTGAAGATGCCGGAGGGTTATGCATCTTGGAAAAAAAGTTGATATTGAGGTAGGTAAGTTGAGCATTTGAAAAGTCATGACTGTCATATTTTCATAGAGACCTTAGTGCCTATTGCATTTTGTGGTTTGCCTAAAAGAATCTGGAAACCCATCACAGAGATTAGTTTGTTTTTCAAAGACTTGTGCTCTTCCATATTAAGGGAAGAAAACCTACTCCGGATGCATCAGAAAATTCGTGTAACTTCTACCAAGAGGGAAAAGATATTTCCATGTGTGTTTTTTTTATGTGATGGAATAACTTCCAATCCACCTTGTACACGAGACACGACTTGGAGATCATGTTCAATGCAGATGGATGTATCCCTTTGAGAGGTAATATTATAAAATTGATGTAATTTTCTATTTTATTTGAATATTCTTGGCTAACCTGAAATTATGTAGGACAATTGAAAAATACAGACAATTTGTTAAGCAGAGGAATATGATTGAAGGATCTATATTCGAAGCTTATCTTGCAAAGGAAATTGCTCATTTTTGTTCTTATTATTTTGAGAGTGATGTGCCATGTGCTAGGAATAGGCCCAATAGGCATATAGTTGAATGTGTGAATGATCCATTATATCATCCTATGTCCATATTCAATCAACTAGGCTGATTTTCTAAGGATGATAGAAAGAGAAGTTTGAGTGATATGGAATACAAGTGAGCTAAACATCATGTGTTGTACCATTTCTCAAGTAAGTATTTATTTAGTAGTTATCAAAATATAAAATTTATTATGATTACATCTCAATGCAACTACTAAAAAAATTTGTTGTATCACTGTCACATCATGGGTCAATTTGGCCATGATTCTATATATAAGAGATTTGATACGTGGTACAAACAATTTGTAAGTTTATCCTTATAATATTCTAACACTATGTAGGTAAATAATTTTTGGAAGTTATGCTAACTTATGAATTTTTTAACAATATATAGGTAAAAGATCCAAATAATGGTGTAGATCATTTTTTGAAAGATATATCTTGGGGACCTGGGCTTGAGGTCACAATGATGACTAAGTACATTGTGAATAGTTATAAGTTTCATGTAGAGGATTGCTCTAAAAATAAAAATAGCAACAAAAATGAGGTGTGGGTTCAAGGTGGTGATGGCAACCAAGTTGGAGATATTGATTATTATGGTGTGCTGAAAGAAATAATAGAACTAGAATAAATAGATTGACCATTTAAGAAATTGATACTTTTTAGATGTAAGTGGTTTGACCCAAATCCAACAAGAGGTACAAGAGTACACAATCAATATAACATAATTGAGGTTAACTATACGATGGAGTATGATCGCTATGATTCTTTCATAATTGCACATAATATTAGGAAAGTGTATTATGCTCCTTATCCATTACGGCGGAATAAGTCCGATTGGTGGGTTATAATAAAAAACTAAGCTTGTAGGTAGGGTGGAAGTCGAGAATATGTTAGATGTTGCATATCAAGATATCTACAGTGTTCACAAAATAGTGGACAAACTTTTAGAAAATAATTTGGAACATCCTGAACACATATTGGAAAAAGTTGATATAAATGAAGTAAGAAATATAGAAAACGAGGAAGAAGAATCAATTGATGAAGCTCAAACTAGTAAGGAAGAAGAATTCTCGGATGAGGAACAATACATCGTTGAGCTTTAAAAGTTGGTTTCTTTAATAACTCTCATTTATAGCTAGTTTATTTATATGTTTCAATCTAAATATGTATTAAGACAAGAGGGGTTGCTATGATGGTAAGCAACCATCACTTCAAATCGAGAGGTTGTGAGTTCGAGTCTCCCCCAAGAGAAAGGTAGGAAGTTCTTGGAGGGAAGGATGCCGAGGGTCTATTTGGAAATAGCCTCTCTACCCCAGGGTAGGGGTAAGGTCTGCGTACACAATACCCTCCCCAGACCCTACTAAATGGGATTATACTGGGTTATTTTTGTTGTTGTAATCTAAATATGTATTATGCAGATGATAGGCAAGAGTCGAGGTAACAATGACCCTACAGGTTCTTGGGGTCGAGAAAAGGCTAGGAAACTAAAAAGGAGGGTAGAAGATAATACTCAATCTTTTCTACCCTCTTCAGAGATGCCTATGCCAATGTATTTTCCTCTACCCCAGGGCTATTCTGAGCTTCCAGAGCATCATGAACCCTACACCTTCGTGCAGACACTAGGTCTTTCGTCATAGGGCCATAGGACTATATGTCCAACATACAATCCACATGCCTCACAACCACGTGGATCACACCCATCTGCATCTCATCAATCCATGTCACATCCACATGAATCAAAGACATCAGTGTCACAGCGACTCTGGTCACATCCACTCGAGTCATAACAATCTGTATCACAGCCACTTGCGGTCCATCCAACTATGTCGCAGTCATAGGGATCACACCCATCTACATTAGAGAATCAATCTATTTCAGGCCTTCGCCTGCGAGATACTAGCTCTGACCCCCTACATCTTCCATACATGCATCTGATATATACGTGCTTCAGATAGTGATGCTGATGATGACGAAGAAGTGCATTATGATCATTATGGTAGGATCATCATAGTCCCTGAGGGTGATGGGTAAGAGTTATTTGTTATTTTTACATTTACTATTTTTTAGAGTTTGTACTAAGATATTAATGTATTTTTTTATTTAAATTAAAGGTTTATCCCGAGTAATATTACTACAAGGATAATCACCAAAGCCACCAAAAGCATAATGATGGCCCTTATGCAACTTGGAGTGAATCCCCATTCTCACTGAAGGAGTAAATTTTCAATCAATTTAAGGTATAAATATTTTCATACATATTTAACTTTTGAAATAGAGAGCATGTATGTATGGAAACATTGCTATAGCACAAAAGTGGCTGCAAATTTTCATCTCAAAGCTCGCAAGATTGTCGCATAGTTTCTCCAAAGCTAGAAAGTTGAACCAGAAGCATGGATGATTGCTTCAGAATTTATGGGAGGATTTGCAAAGGCAATGGCTTACCTCAAAGTTCTTAGAGAAGAGCAAAAAAGGAAAGAAAACTCGCGCATCTGAGAAGGGAGGATCCTTGCACACTTGAGGTGCGATCAGCCTAGGGACAATAAAAGAAGATTGGTACGTAATTGCTTAATTTATTTTAATTTTCAAAGTATATATATTCTATTTATTAACTAAAATTTATGAGTTTTTAGGAGAGGAAGTTGGGGCATCTGATGAACAAAGATGAGCTATTTAAGGAGACTCATATTGTAAAGAAGAAGAAAGAGGCAGATCAAGAAAGGTGGGCCGAGGGCCGAGCCTCTACTGTACATATAAGTTTCAACTTTTCATTATGTATTTTGATTTAATTTTACATAAATTTTGAAATATTAATTCAATGTAATTTTTCTTGTAGTGTCGCTTTACAACTGAAGTGGAGGAATTAATACACAATCAACCACATAATGAGTCGGGTGAGCCAATCTAACCTTCGGACGAGGATGCTGAAAGAATGTGGAATGAGGATGTTTGTGGTCCAAAATGGGGGAGGGTATACGAGCTTCTTACTAAGAGATTCCATCGCTATAAGCGTGGAATGCAAGGAATAGGGACTTTAGCGCAAGGTGAGCAACTTGACTAGGAGAGCATCTCCTCTATGCGGGAGACTGTGACAAAGCTCACATCCGAGCTAGAAGCGGCCAATGAAAAAGAAAAGCTTAGAGATGCTATGTACATTGGCGTGCAAGCTCAGTGCCAAGGCATGCAAGAGAAACTTAAACCTCTCCTAGTTTTAGCAGGTTTTCCGATTCCCTGATCTCGTGAGTCATCTCCAAAGGCATAACTTCCCTATGCTCATTCATCCCATCTTCCTCGTGCTCGTTCCACCCGTCCTTCCCATGATCGTTCTTCCGTTTAACGACCCGATTGGTTGTTTTGAGTCCTAGCATATTGTTCAGCAGTCTAAGGCCATGAACAACTTCATTTCAGGTATTATGACTTGTACGCATGGTTGGAATTGAATTATAGAAAGTTTGAAGTTAATTTGGGAAGAGAATTCTCATTTCGGATGCTTAAAGTTGAAAGAATGAACTAGGATTCGAATTTTGAGTAAACGACCTCGGAATTGGGATTTGAAGGTTCTAGAAGGTTTGTATGATGATACATATGTCCGAATTGGATATTGGATAATTCGGGAGCGTTTTGGCGCCTATTGTGGAAGTTAGCAGTTTGGAAGAAATTTCTTAAGTTTGGCTTGAATTGAATTTTAGTGTTATCGATGTCTGTTTGGGATTTCGAGTCAGGGAATAGTTCCGTATGGTGATTCTGGAGTTGGGAGCGTGATTGGAAGTGAATTTGGAGGTCCGTAGGTCATTCTGAAGCCATTTGGCTAAATATAAAAATTTGAAGGTTTTTGAGAAGTTTGACCGGAGGTGGTCTTTTTGATATCGGGGTCAGAATTTGATTCCAAAAGATGGAGTAGGTCCGTAATGTCGAATATGACTTGTGTGCAAAATTTGAGGTCTATCGAACGTGATTTGATAGGTTTCGGCATCGGATATGAAAGATAGAAAATTCAAAGTTCACAAAGATGAATTTTGGTGCGATTCCTGATTTCGACGTTGTTTGATGTGATTTGAAGCCTCTACTAAGTCCGTGATATGTTTCCAGACTTGCTGGCATGTTTAGACGGGATTTCGAGGGCCTCGGGTGAGTTTTGGGGTGGTTTCAGACCATTTTAGGCCATTTATAACTGTTGGTTTTTGGCTAGAGCAGTGTTCTACGCGATCGTGGGTAATTGATCGCGATCACGTTGAGTAAAATGTGAGAAACGGGCCAGTGAATCGAGATCACGGAAATCCTTTCGTGATCGCGTTGAGTAAATATTCTGCTGCACTGACTCATCTTCGGAGACTCATATCTCACAATCAATAAAGAATTTTGAGATGATGTAAAAATGAAAGTTTTAGCACTTTGTGTCTAGTTTCTATAAAATTTTAACCATTCATGATTTGGATTGGTGTACAAAGAGATATAGCTATTACATTATAGGGTATCCGAGAAGATGAAGAAGAAAGTTGTGTCGCATGTGGCTGATTTTGACAGATTATATCTAGAAATCTATAAGGAATTGGGAAATGATCAATACATGAAAGTTGTATATCCAGTCTAGTTTTCATAACATTTAACCATTTGTCATTTGGAGTTGTGGGAAAATAGTCATGACTATTCTACTAGAGTCTGTCCGGAAGGTTGGAAAATTATTCTCCGCGATCGCGAAGAGTAAATTTTGGGCAAGAAAATTGTTCTCCGCGGTCGCGAAGCATTTTTCGCGATCGCGATGAGTAAATACCTGGGTAGAATGGTATTTTAGCGGGTTTAGCTTATTTTTTTCCATTTTCTTCAAAGCATGGACGATTTTTGGAGAACAAGAATGGATTTTATCATCTATCTAAAGGTAAGTTACTCCTATTGATTTTCAAGTTAAATACATGATTATATCATGGAATCAGACATGAAAATTGTGAAAAATTTTGGATTTTTGGAAAAAAACCTATAAACATGATAAATTGAATTTTACCACGAATTTGAGCATGAAATTAGGAGTAAATTATATATTTGAGCTAGAGAAGCCATGGGTAAACTTTAGCTTCGATTTTTTGGATTCCGGGCACGTGGGCTCCAGGACGTTTTGGTCAACTTTCCACTCGGAGTTATGAATTGCTATAAATTAGTTTGAAATAACTATTTGATTATATATTAATGGATTTGCATAATCGTTGTCTAGTGTTGGAGCGTGGTGCATCAATTGGAGTCCACGGAGGGGCGTGGAATGCCGGTTATGAGTCTTCGGAGCGAGGTGAGTCTCCTTTCTAACCTTGTAAGAGGGAATTATCCCATAGGTGAAATAATTGAATATGTGCTCCTATGTGTGGGAGCAACATATGCACGAGGTGACGAGAGTGCGTGCGTAGCTACTATTATGCTATTGTCCGGGTAGATAGGACCCAAAAGCATGTTATACTTGGATTATTTGTGAACCCATGGATAGCCTGAATTGGTTAAATCACATTGAATTAGTAAGTAAATTTTTAAAAGTATTAAACTTCATTTCTTAAAGGTTGTTAAAGGAGAATTGGTATTATTTGGATAATTATTCCCCGACAAATTCTTAATTGACTAATTGAGCATGTATTTTTTGTGTACCTGTGTTGCATGCATGATTCACGAGCAGGGTATTTATTTATCTATGGAATGGGTCAAACGCCTCGGTAGATTAAATAGATGCATTTATGGCTACCGTTCGACCATTGGCAATGAACAGTTTACATTCCTATTGGATTGGGTCGTCGCCTCGGTGTGATTTGTGCATGTTATTTGTCGTTTGAGAATTTTAAATGTGGATTTGGCCATTCGTGGCTTGATATAAATTGATAAGATAATAAAGAATAAATCTTGAAAGTCCTTGATTATTTATTGAAGATGTTTACGTGTTTTCTGGCTTCGTGAATTAGACTACTATATAAATCTATGATTTTTCTCACATTTCTAGGATATTGTTAATCGACCTCTAGTAAGTGTCGAAGTTGACCATCTAGTCTCTACTTCTTTAAGATTATACGGGATACTCATTGAGTACACGTTTATTACGTACTCATACTATACTTCTGTGTATTTTTGTTGCATATGTATAAGTAACTCTAGTGGCCTACTGGGCGTAGCAGCACAGATGACTCTGGGACTAGGTGAGCTGCATTATCGAGACGACCCGCAGCTAGTATAGTTCCCTCCTACATCTTTATTATTTATTCCCTGTCCACTGTATTTCGGACAGATGTTGTATTTTATTTTCCTTATCGATAGTCGCTCATGCACTTGTGACACCGGGTTCTAGGGATGTATTTGAAAATCTTAATAGTTGTTTAAATATTTCATTATTCATTCGGAGGAATATACCGAGTCTTGCTTAAATTGTATAAAAGAAGTGTTTTCAAAATTATTATAACGAGAATTTAATTAAGTATTCTAGTTCGCTTGCCTGACAGAGGTGTCCGGCGCCACCACGAAACTTAGTGGATTTTGGGTGACATTCCCGTCCTCGACAAGTAGACCCTTCTGTATACAGTCTTGGTGATGAAAGTTCATCAGACGGTGATGATAATGATGTACAAAACACTCCTTGACTTTTATATACTTTGAACTAGACAAAAAGAATCGATTTTCGAATGGGTTTGTAATAAGCATTAACTTAGTTTTGTTAGCTTAATATGCTAGTTCTATTGAACTTTATACTTTGTTGGTTTTAATATTATTGTAAATATTGTTGTTATTATAGTTGTTGTTGTTGTTGTGGTGGTTGTGTTGTTGTTGGTATTGTTGTTGTTGAGGCTTGTAATAAGGATTTTAGTATGATGGTAGGTGGTGTAGCTGCCAAAACAGGCAGTTTCTACCAAAATTATAAGTTGGTCGCTTGTTGGTCACTTTTCTGTTTTAAAAAAATATTTTCTGGGCAATAGCGACACCAAGGTCGGTCACTAAGTAACCCAGATTTCATAAAAAGCGACCATCGCTATTATATTAAAAAAATCTGGAAAATAGTGACCAATTTTGGTTACTTATATTAAAAAAATAATTAAATTCTTGAAATTAGCGACCAATTTTGGCCAATTTTTTTTAAAAAAAAGCGACCAACTTTGGGTGCTATCTTTTAGATTTTAAATTATATTATTTGATTTACAGACCAAAGTTGGTCACTATATTTTGATTAATAATAAATAAAAAATATATATAATTTAGCTATTTAAATATAGAGACCAACTTTGGTTGCTAAATTTATATTATTAAAATATTAAAGCAATCAAAGTTATTTATTTTGAAGTGAACCAAAAAGAAAATTATTTTTCGCGTAAACTGAAAGGCTGACAACAAAATATATAACTAACGTGGAGATCAACAATGAGTCAGCAAGTATGGTAAGGAGAGGGTAGAGTATTGCGTGATCGAGGTAGAGATCATAAGAAGTTAGAAATAACAATTTTATACATACCTGTGGCCCGGGGGCAACGATATCCGGCTGATCATCAAGCATTGGCTTAGCCTGAAACGCGTCTGGATTTTGTTCACGAATTATCTTCAGTTGTTCAAGGGCGTCTCTAATCTCTTTTGCAAGATCCCAAACGGCTTTGGCATGTTTGGCATCCAAGTTTTGCACAATTATATTTCTCTCTTGGTGCAGCTTCGCCTTAACCAGGAGCTTATCAATAAGACCCTCAGCTTTATATACCATAACTTGAACTTCTTTGATAAAGTATTTCCACTGTTCACTGTTGCTTTGACGATATTTTGCAGCATCCTGTAGAAAGGCCTTTAATCGATTAAGCTCTCCCAATAGATGTGTAGATTCTTCTTTTACACCACCAATTAGCTTCCAATTTTCAATTATAATCGGCACCAGGGTGTCCACTACAAATTGCAGTGCTACATCTGCCATTTTTTAGTTATTAAGCAACAACCTATGTAAATGGAGAGGATATAATATATAGGTGCAGTGAGATGTTTACTTTACTAAACCTGTATATATATACAGAATGGAAGACATAAGTGTGAACATCCAATATAATTTTTTAACTTGACTTCGTAGCCAGAATTATTTAAACCGTCTTTTTATATTCTTGTGTAATGTTCACCAACCAGGCCACCAGCAATTTAATATTTCTAACAAAGACATGTAGCACATAAAAATATTGGCAAGTAGTTGATGCCACTTAAGGCTGCTTGGTGGGCCGGTTCCGGACCGGGCCGGACCGGGACCGCGGTCCTGGCGGGCTTGGCGGTCCTAGCGGGCCGGTCCTATCGTGCCGGGCCCAGGTGGGCTTAAAAGACCGTCATGGGCCGGTCCTATACAAATAGCCCGTGAGACCGGGACCGCGAAGACCGGGACCGGCTAGCGGTCCCGGGCCGGTCCAGGCGGGCCTGGCAGGCCTTAGCGGTCCTAACGGCAATTTTTTTTTTTAAAAAAAAATTTTTTTTTTTTTAAATGGCTCAATTTAACCGTTGGAGCCTCAATTTAGCCGTTTTTAGTTTTTAAAATTTAGCCAAATGGTCCCCAAACTTTAATATAACCCCAAACTTTATATAATTACACTTTTTCCCAATTCTCAACTATAAATACCCCACATTCTTTCATTTTAACTCACCAATTCATCAATCTATCTTAATCTCTCTCAATCTCTCTCAATTGCTTATATTATTATTCAAATTTTGTGAAATTTTGTGAAGTTGGTGAATTGAAGTATTCAAGTCTTCAACAATTTGCAATTTTCAATTTTGAAGAAGTTGTTCATCAATTCGGTAAAGTCGTTCCAACTCTTAATTTTTAATAATATATTTTGTGTGATTTTGTTTGCATAATTATAATTAAAATGGCATTTTCATTGAAAAAAATGTTTAGTGATAAGGGAAAAGCTAAAATGGGTGAAAGTAGTCGTCAACCAACTAACCTTCCCCCCCCCCCGGTTCCCCGACCTACCCGTCCTAGTGGTCCAATTATTCTTGATAGTGATAATCCCTGTTTTCAATTTAGCGATACTGAATTTTGTCATAATATTTCACGAGAAGATCAACTAGATAATGAAATTATGATTGCTCTTTATCCTAATTTACAAGTTCATAGGCAATTGGATTTTGATGAAACCCAACAGGATTTTGATGAAACTCAACAGGATGTAGATGAAACCCAACCGGATTTAGATGACATACCTACTAGTCCAGCTAATAACCCAACTGATGCACCACAACACCCACCTGTAGAAACACCTACTTTTAATAGACAATCTTCTAAACGCCAAGAAACGTCATTAGTTTGGAAATTTTTTAGTCAACTAAGAGATCAAAATAAGGCTCAATATAATTATTGTAAAAAATTATTGGTGCATAAATTTACCGGAGACCGTAGTGGCACGGGTAGTTTGACTAGGCACATACAAATACACCCTACTGAAAAAGCTAAATATAACAGATTAAAAGCACTGCTAGAGGGGAAAAGTGTAGAAAATGCGGGTAACCCTAGTACAGGTTCTAATCTAGTTCAACCTGGAATTAACACTGTCATCGGAGGTATATTATATTATGATCCAAATAAAGATAGGGAAGAATTAGCAAAGATGGTTACCGTTATGTGTTTACCGTATACTTTTCCTTCTAATCCTAATTTTGTGCATTATATTAGAAAAGTTTTTAATCCTACTTATAAAGGTTGGCCTCGTGCAACGGTTAAGGCCGATATATATAAATTTAAACATGAATACGAACAATATTTGCGGTATTTATTTAGTTCATATAACTAATAGAATTTTTATTACCACCGATATTGATAGAAGTAATAATGATTGTGACTACCTAACTGTTACTAGTCACTGGATTGATAAGGAGTGGATAATGCAAAAACGCATTCTTGCGTATAGAATAATTAACTCCCGTCACACAGGTAAGTTTATCGCTAACACCGTTGGTGATATTTGTAGATATTTTTGCATTAATGATAAAATAATATCAATTTCTATGGATAATGCTTCTAGTAACACTAGTGCAGTAGGCACTCTTACAAACACATTAAATCCTGCATTTAGTAATATATTCCATGTTAGATGTATTTGTCATATTTATCATTTGATTGTCGGTGATGGTATGCGAATATTAAATGTAGAAATTGAAAAGGTTAGAATGACTCTTAATTGGCTTTTTTATTCTAACCGCAGAAGTAGACTTAGGGAGTATTATAAAAAATGTAATGAATATGGCCTTAGAGAAAGAAAGGTTCCTAAACCTTGCCCCACTAGGTGGAATTATATGTACGAAAGTTTAGTAGTTGCTTACGAATATAGGAATCCTATTAATGCAACGTTCAATGCTCGGGTTGGGGGTGTGGATGATGATGAAATGCTTACAACCCAAGATTGGACTAATGTTAAAACTCTTATAGATTTTTTAGAACATTTTCACACTGCTACAAATGTATTTTCCGGACAATATTATCCAACTATTTCTAATTGTTTAGTTTATATTGCAGCATTATGTGCATTATTTGTGGATTATAACGAGGGTGGGCCTATTTATGAACTTGCTATAAATGCAATGAAAGAAAAATGTAAAAAATATTTTTTCCCTATCCCTCCTATTTATGGTGTAGCAGCATTTTTAAACCCTACAATGAAATTAAGAGGTCCTCATTTTTGGTATACAAATATTTATAACGCTTTAGATCTTACATTAGAAGAACGTGCAACTCTTGCAGATGCAAAAGCATCAATTAAAATTAATACTCAAACAATTTATAATGCATACCAACAAGCCATACAAAATTCTAGGCCAAATGTTTCAACCCCTGCTTCGTCTACTTCACAGTCGTCCAAAAGAGCCGCAGTGCTATTTAGAGATTGGATCCGCTCGGAAAGAAGAAACTTTGGACTTGCAGAATCACAACCGGATGTGGATGAAGCTTACGAAGAAATGATTGCAGAACTTGCAGAGGATGCTGCTTCGCCGGGAAGTGGTGATGAACAAGCTTCTTTTCCACCACCGCCAACGGAACCTCCTCCAAATCTTGAAGGATTTATGAGATTTGTTAAAGATATGTAGATTGTGTTGTAAATTGTACTTTGGCACATCTTATTTAGTTTTTTTTCCTTTTAATGGTGGTATTAGTACCTTGTTGTGCTCATTCCATTGGGGGGGGGGAGAAGACTAATAAAGATATGTCATTTTTAGTAATAAAAATTATTACACAATTGTTTGATTTATCTCTTAATACATAATATATATCTATTTAATACATATACATATAATATATATACTTAACACATATATATAACTTAATATATATATATATATATATATATATATATATACCCCACCTTGCTCTTGGGGAGACTCGAACTCACAACCTCTCGGTTGGAAGTGGGGGTTGCTTACCATCAGAGCAACCCTATATACTTAACATATATATAAACTTAATATATATATATACTTAACATATATATACTTAACACATATATACTTAACACATATATATATATATAATTTAACTTATATATATACTTCTTAACTTATATAAACTTAATATATATATACTTAAGTTAAGTACTTAATACATATACATACATATATATATATATATATATATATATATATATATATATATATATATATATATATATATATACTTAACTTATATACTTAACTTATATAAACTTAATATATATATACTTAAATATATATATATATATAAACATATATATAAACTTAATACATATATATACTTAACATATATATAAACTTAATATATATATATACTTAACACATATATATATAACTTATATATATATACTTAATACAAATATATATATAACTTAACTTCTATAAACTTAATATATATATACTTAACATATATATATATACTTAATATGTACTTATTAAATAATTTTTTTTAATTAATAGCCCACGAAGCCCGCCAGGCCCGGGACCACGTGGGCTTAGGCCCGTCACGGGTCGGTCTTAACCACCAGGACCGCTTAACCACCAGGACCGCCAGAAAAAAGCCCACGAAGCCTAGGACCGCCCGGGACCGGCCCGCCAGGCCCGTTTAGGCCCGGGACCGGCCCACCAGACAGCCTTAATGCCACTATCTCTACTTCCCATCAATATATAACACTCGTTTTAGAGCCACAAAAAGTACTTTGGAAAATTTAGTATTTGTGGGCCAAATGAAAATTTGGTTTTTAGCAAATGCGTAATCATTTTTTTTTGGGATGAAGCTACAAATTTTTAAATTATTTCAAGAAGCTGGATGAGAAGCAAAAAATTAACTTCCTAATAATTAAGACCAATGTCCTAACATGCCATATGTCATGTTATTGTTGTGATATTTGGCTTCATGAGAGACTTTTGTCTTTGGCTTTTAATTATATATAGATATAGATATAGATATAGTTATAGATTCTATTTTCTTTTTACCATACATTTCTTCTTTTGTTATTCTAATATATATATTTTTTTCTATTTTTCTCTGGAATTTACTCTTCTATAAATAATTCTCTTCTTTTATATAGTAATTTATAAGAGTATACTTTAAATATGTATAGAATATTGTATTTTGATATATTTAAATCATTATGTAAATAACAATTAATAATAGATGCCCCAATATTATTATTTTAGAATAACTATATTTCATGTTAATTAAAAACTATAAATTATATTTATATTATAATAAATATTAAGTTTATTTATTTCTTTTAAATAATACTAATTACAAACTAATCCTTCACGGTACGTTTTCGTCTTTTGATACTCAAAACTACCTTTTAGAATAATTGATCCAACACAATTTACTTGCAAAAAGTACTATTCAATGAATTTGCGAGACACAAATTGCTATTTTGCACAAGTACTTTTTCTATGATGAACCAAAAGGGTCATCTTTTGTTTTAGAACCCGAATCCGGGTTCCGAGGCCTTGAAAACCTTATTTTCTTAATTTAAGAAAAATATTGAATTTGGCCTTCAAAATTGATTAAAGTTGACTTCGATTAATATTTTTTAATGGACTTAGATCTGAGATTTGACAGCCCCTTAGGGTCTGTAGTAAAATATGGGACTTGGGCGTATGTCCGGAATCGAGATCCGAGGTCCCTAGCCTTAGAAAAGATTTTTTAAAGAAATTATTTGTTGGAAAATATAAAGGTTTTTAAAAATTGAATAGTGTTGGAACTTGATAGTATCAGACCCGTATTTTATTTCTGAGCCTGGTACAGGTCCGTTATAATATTTAAGTTATATTTGTCAAATTTGGTGTTAAACGGAAGAGATTTTATATAAATTGGATCCTTGATTGAGAAAATAGAAACTTTGAACTATCTTGAGGAATTCATGAGTTTTGGTGTCAAATTCGCTGTTTTTATGTTATTTTTATGATTTGATCGCACGACCAAGTTCGTATGATATTTTTCGACTTGTGTGCATGTTTGATTTGGAGCACCGAGGGCTCGGGTGAGTTTTGTATAGGCCACATAGTGATTAGAACTTAAGAAAACTCAGTTGTGCATCTGGTATTTTGCACATGCCTCTGATCACTCAAATGCGATATCACGCTTCGCAAATACGATGTCTATTGGCCTGGGAAATGCGACAATATTTGTCGCAAATGCAAGAAGGCCTGGGAAGGCCAAGCTCGGAAATGCAAAACTTTGGCCGGAATTGTGAAGGCCCCAGAAGTCGCAATGTAACAACTTGACCGGTCATTTTGAGGTCTAGCACATCGCACAGCAGTCTAGGACCATAAACAACTTCATTTCAGGTTTAGGACTTTTACGCATGGTTGGAATTGAATTTTGGGAATTCAGAGTTGATTTGGAAAGAAAATTCTCATTCCGGAAGCTTATAGTTGAAGAAATCAACTAGGATTGAAATTTTGAGAAAACGACCTCGGAATTGGAATCTGAAGATTGCAACAGGTGCGTATGATAATTTCGGACATGGGCGTATGCCCGGATCAAATTTTGGATGACCTGAGAGCATTTTGGTGCCTATTGTGGAAGTTGGCATTTTGGAAGAAATTTCATATGCTTGGCTTGAAGTGCATTTCAGTGTTACTGATGTCCATTTATTCCGTGACTGGGAGTAGCTCCGCATGGTGATTCTAGAGTTGGGAGCACGATCAGAAGAGAATTCGGAGTTTCGTAGGTCATTTTGGAGCTATTTTCCTAAAGATAGAAAATTGAAGGTTTTTGAGAAGTTTCACTAGAAGTGAAATTTTTAATATCGTGGTCGGAATGCGATTCCGGAAGTTGGAGCAGGTCCATTGGGGCTTCGAATTAAGTGGCGATTTAGGCGATTTTGGTGAGGAAATCGAGGTAATTCATTAGGTAAGCACTCATGGACTCAATTTATATTAATACATTGATAAATTATAGAGTTAACCTCTGATAATGGAAGAATTAAGGTGTATCAATGGAGGGTTTTTGCTCTAAGCCTGGGTTATAGAAAACCACTGATTTGAATGGGCAAACGGAGTCCAATTTTGATAAACTTTATATGTATGGACTCGTGTCGAGATAAGAATTCTGAAAATGTGACTTTTTAAATTTTTCGAGAAGCGGGCCCGGGAGTCGGGTTTTGGCAACTTCGTAATTTTTGGTGTAATTCGAGTTATTTCGATTGGGTTATGTTCCTTTAGCCTACTTTGATGTATCTTATTGGTTTTGGTCAGATTTGGCATCCGAGGATGTCGATTTGGGAGGCAAGCGCAAGGCAAGCTAGGACTTTTGCCGGTTCGAGTTGAGTGGTAGCAATGAACGATATAATGAGGGTTTGAAACCCCGTATTTATACTATACAGTACTATGTTGAGATGAAACACGCGTCATGTGACGAGCGTGGTTGTATTGTGATGGGGGATTTGGTCTTTCTCGATTGTTAGTTTACTGTACATATTGACTTAGACTAAGCTTATATCTGTATAATTTGGGCTAGTAGCCATGTTTGGGACCTTGTGCCGATCTGTAGAATATTAGGGAAACATGTGGAGCTAAATGGCCCCTATATCATGTTGAACATATACTCTCAGTCGTATCCATAGTTGTATTGCATGACATGAACGAGTACTAGATGTGTACTCTAAGTGAGAAATACCTAGGGTTGAATACCCTGTTCTAGCTGAGTGGGATCGAGAGGCTGAGTCTATATTGGTTGAGAGGGGTCGAGGACCCATAGTGAGGTATTGATATATATACCAGATCAGGCTACACGTTGCAGTAGTATATACATATACATGTATTGGTTCGGACTACATGCCACAGTATATTATATATATGACATATATATATGGATCGGACTGCACGCCGTAGTAATATATATGTCGATCGGACTGCACGCCGTAGTACTATAGCGCTTGAGCTGAAGGAGCCCCTCCGGAGTTTGCACACACCCTTAGTGTGCGCAGTTATATATTGTTGGATCGGGCTGCGCGCCGCAGCAGTATATCTATTATATTGGATCGGGATGCACGTCGCAACACTATATATATTGGATCGGGCTGCACGCCGCAACATTATATATACATATATATATTAGATCGAGTTGCACGCTGCATAAGTATGAGTGAGGATCGGGCTGCACGCTGCAGCAGGGTTAGATCAGTGTGAGACAGTAGTGGACTGGAATCGGACTTACCATTTTAGAGATGATTTACCTGTACAGTTATTCTTAGAAATGCTTAGTGTTAATACAAGTGTTCTTTCTTTCAGTTATTATTTATTGATTACTACTCACTTTGTTGGAAGTACTTTCTCTACTCCCTGCACCTTGTGTGTAGATATAGGGATCTAGGAGGGTACCTGAGCTTTACACTGCTGCTTCTATTACCAGCTGAGGAGACATCGAGGTAGTTGCCAGCTTCCGCAGGACCCGATCTCTCCCTCCATTTATTTTTATCTCTTGGTTTCCTGTTCAATTATCAATTGTATAGTATTTACTCTTCTATTAAAGGCTTAGACTTGTGACACCGGATCCATTGGGTTGTATTACTATTATTTCTATTTTCACATTTTTGTTATTGTTATAAAAACAGGCTGGTTAACTTTAAATGGAGTAAGGTTATTTAATAGTTGAACGGGATATCTGGAAAATGGTCGGGCTTGCCTAGCACTGTGTTGGGCGCCATCACGATCGGGGTTTGGGTCGTGACAAGTTGGTATCAGAGCCTAGGTTATCAGGTCTCGCGAGTCATGAGCCGGTATAGTAGTGTCTCGCGGATCGGTATGGTGTCGTCTGTACTTATCCTCGGGAGGCTGCATAACCTTTTAGGAAAGCTTCAAATTCTTGAAATTCTTGTCGTGTGACTGTGTTGATCCGAAACTGAACTTTGATATTCTATCCTCTCGCAGATGGCAAGGACTCGTGCTACAGGACGAGGCGGGCGACCACCATTGCCACCTGCTAGAGGCCGTGGACGTGGTTGTGGTCATGGTAGGGGTAGAGCAGTTGGGGCAGTGCCAGTTGACCCACCAACTGTCCCCATTCCAGATCAGCCTCCAGTTTCACAGGTCCCAACAACACCTGTTCAAGCACCAGCTGTGCCTATGTGATTCCGGGTCTTCAGGAGACCCTAGCTCAGATATTGACAGTCTGCACTGGCTTGGCTCAGGCAATTTTAGCCTCCACTACAACAGCTATATCCGGGACCGGGGGTGGTCATCAGACCACTGCAGCTCGCACTCCAGAGCAAGTAGTGCAGGGTCTTTAGACACCTGAGGCACCACCAGTCCAGCCAGTGGTTCTGACTCAGCCAGTTGTTCAGATTCAGGGAGATAGGGTCCTAGTGATGCCGGACGACGAGCAGCGTCATCTTGAGAGATTTAGCAGACTTCCTCCTCCTATATTCAGTGGTACTCCGGGCGAGGAT
>JASVEL010005505.1:0-31014 GCA_032618575.1 Nicotiana noctiflora
TAGGAGTTAGGTACCCAAGTTCAGTTGAGTACAACATTTCATCCTCAAACGGATGGCCAGTCCGAGAGGACTTTTCAGATTCTAGAGGACATGCTTCGAGCCCGTGTTATTGATTTCAGAGGCTCGTGGGACCCGTTTCTTCCATTAGCAGAGTTCGCCTACAACAACAGCTACCAGTCTAGCATCCAGATGGCCCCGTATGAGGCGTTGTATGGTAGGCGATGTCGATCTCCAGTCAGATGGTTTGAGCCGGGGGAGGCTCGGTTGTTGGGTACAGACTTAGTTCATGAGGCCTTGGATAAGGTCAAGACTATCCAGGAGAGATTGCGTTCAGCTCAGTCCAGACTGAAGACTTATGCGGATCGTAAGGTTCGAGATGTAGATTTCATGGTTGGTGAACGAGTATTGCTCCGAGTGTCGCCTATGAAGGGCGTAATGAGGTTCGGGAAGAAGGGCAAGCTCGGCCCTAGGTATATAGGTCCATTTGAGATTCTAGACAGAGTGGGAGAGGTGGCTTACAGATTAGCTTTGCCGCCTAGCTTATCAGCCGTGCATCCAGTTTTTCATGTATCTATGCTTCGGAGATACCACGGCGATCCCACACATGTGTTAGACTTCAGTACTGTCCAATTGGACAATGATCTATCTTACGAGGAGGAGCCGGTGGCTATTCTAGACCGACGGGTTCGACAGTTGAGGTCGAAGAGTTATCCTTCTGTGCGTGTTCAGTGGAGAGGTCAGCTTCCTGAGGCATCGACCTGGGAGTCCGAGTCTGATATGCGAAGTCGCTACCCACACTTGTTTCCTCTGACTCAGGTACTTCTTTCTTTTGTCCGTTTGAGGACGAACTGTTGTTTTAGAGGTGGAGATTGTGACGACCCAAAGGGTCATCACTTATTTTATTAATCATTTCGAGCTTCTAAGGCCTTGAAAACCTTATTCTATGTTGCCTCGATTTACGTGCACAATCCGAGCATGTAGCCGGAAAGATTTTGTGATAGAAAATATGAATTCTATGAGAAATTTGGATAAAAATGATATTAATATTGATATGGTTGACTTCGGTCAACATTTTTGGTAAACGGATCCGGACCCGAGATTGGGTGGTCCCGAGAGGTCCGTAGGAAAATATGGGACTTGGACATGCGTCCGGAGTCGAATTCGGAGGCCTAGAGCCCAAGTTATGAATTTTTCTATGAAATTGTTTTTGAAGTAATTGTTAAAGGAAATGAATTAATTGACCTTGGTATCGTGCTCGTATTTTGGTTCCGACGCCCGATACAAGTCTTAAATATTATATATGTGATTTATGTAAAGTTTGGTGACATTCGGATGTCGTTTGAGATGTTTTGGACCTTGAGTTCCAAGTTTGAAAGTTTTGAAAACCAAAAGTATGAAAATCATGAATTTGAGGCTTGATTTGATGAAAACGATGTGATATTGGCGATGTGATCGCACGAACAAGTTCATAATGTGTTTTTGAGGTTGTGTACATGTTTGGTTTGGAGCCCGGGGGCTCGGGTAAAGATTTGATAGGCCGTTGGATTAAATTCTGAATTTTTGCACTGCTGGTTTTTCACCCAGCTGTTGGCTTCGCAATTGCGAAGTATTTCTCGCAATTGCGAAGGGGGCAGTACAAGGCAGGGCTCGCAAATGCGAACCCTGATCGCAAATGCGAAACCCCTCATGCCCAGCCTTGTTCGCAAATGCGAACAATTGTTCGCAAATGCGAACGTCCCCAGGGCCTGCCTATGTTCGCAAATGCGAACAACGGTTTGCAAATGCGAACATTGCCTGTGTTCGCAAATGCGAACCATAGTTCGCAAATGCGAACAATGCCCTTTACTGCCTGTGTTCGCAAATGCGAACATTAGTTCGCAAATGCGAACACTCCCCTTTCTTGCCAGTGTTCGCAAATGCGAACAAAAGTTCGCAAATGCGAACTTCCCAGCCTTAGCTTATTTTTCAAACTCCAGAAATTGGTCGGGGTTCGCAATTGCGAACCCATGTTCGCAAATGCGAACACAGAGACTTGTAAAAACACGATTTTCAGTTCATTTCTTCACTTTTTACAAAACAAAAACACCCATTTGCGATTCTTCACGGATTCCTTCTTCATCAAAACAATTGTAAGTCACTTTTTACTTAATTCTTTCAATTCCTAACATCATTAAACATGTTTTTCAATAGAAATCAAAGGTTTTCATGGTAGAATTTCTTGTTTTTGTTAAAATATAGGGTTTTCCGTAAATTGGGAAATTGGACCTCGAATTGAGGTCCGATTTTGAAACAAATCATATACATGAACTCGTGGGGGATGGGTAACCGAATTTTGGTCCGAACCCCGAGTTCCGACCATGTGGGCCCGGGGTCGAAATTCACTATTCCGGGCAGAATGTTGTAAAAGTTGTAATTGGTCTTAGGAATTAGTTTGTTGAGTAGTATTGATGATATTAAATCAATTGTGTATAGATACGATTGGATTGGAGTCAAATTCGAAAGGAAAAGGCATTGCTACGGATTGAATCGTTCGTAAACTTTCGAGGTAAGTGTTTGTTCTATCCTAGCTTGAAGGAATATGAATTTAGTTATGAATAAATTGTTGATTAAGAGTTATTGGTGTTATACCGGTAATGAAGATAAATTATTGAAATTATTATCAATTATTGGTTAAAACCGGTAATTATAAATATTGTTGATATAGAGATTATTGGCTAAATGCCGGTAATATATATATATTTATGAATTGGGATCGTGTGGCGCGCCGACCACTTATATATTTATGAATTGGGATCATGTGGCGCGCCGACCACTTATATAATAAGAAATGGGATCGTGTGGCACGCCGACCACGAAGTGATTTAAATCTTGGCATTGGCCATAGTTGCCGGTAGCCTACTGATATATTTGAGAGCGGGTGGTACGCCTACCACAAGATATAATTACTGTGATAGTTGGGAGCGGGTGGTACGCCTACCACAATATATGAAATGAGAGAGGAATTGAGACATGGAAGTAAGATTTATTCTGTTGATTAGATTATTCTGGATATCACGAGTTATTGACTATTATTTCAGAGCAAAATCTTTCCTTATAAATATTTTGTATATACATATATATGTATTGTAACTGTACAGGTTTAAGTGGGTGACTGGCCTTAGCCTTGTCACTAGTTCGCTGGGATAGGCAAGGCACTTACCAGCACATGGGGTCGGTTATGCTGATACTACACTCTGCGCTCTTTTTGCGCAGATACAGGTTACGGACAGCAGCAGCGGCAGTAGCGACTTGTGGATTTTCCGACTAGTGAGATTACGAGGTAGCCTTGCAGGCGTCCGCAGGACCCGTTGTCTCTTCTATCTATGCTTTTCATTCTGTTATCTCATGTAATCGAGATAAACAACTTGTATTTTCTTTCGGACAATTATGTGTATTACTCTTAGAAGTTCGTGAGTATTGTGACACCAGTCTTGGGTAGTGTATCATGTTTGGGTTTTCTTTATCATATTTGACTAAGTCTTCCGCTAATTTTGATTATTCCGCTGTAATTTATATGTTTTTAATAATAAGTCATAATAATAAATAGGTAATTAATGGAGATGTAATTAATATTTGGCTTGCCTAGCTTCCATTTAGTAGGCGCCATCATGACCCCGATGGTGGGAAATCCGGGTCGTGACAATAAGGATCAAAACTAATTGTATATAAATCCTAACATTAGAATAATGAGTATTGTTTGCAACTTGATTATGAACTTCACCAAGTTTTCAATCAACGATAGTATATCACAAAAATAAAAAAAATATTATTTCATAAAGTTAATAACTCGTTGTCTTGTAATTTTTAAATCACCGAAAGCTTGCCCCATTCATATTGTTAAATTTTTGATCGATACTAACCTATTGTTACATGTGATTTCTTAATTAATTAGATTACATTGTATGTTAACTTAAAGTTATTAACAAATTTTCAATGTCATAGATTTTATATATATATATATATATATATATATATATATATATTTGAAATTTTTTATCTTAAGTATGTCATAATTTTGTGCCACTATAAAAAAAAACTTCTTATCAAAGGTTAAAAAAAATTAAAATTAGTTGATCTCAAATATATAAATATATTGTTATCTTTTTAACATACTATTCAAGCAATAGTATTACGTGAAATGTAAAGAGTAAGCATATATGACCTATATATGTCAGCTTTTAATAACTCTGAGGGGTCATAGATTAATGGCTAATTCAAAAAAGTTCATTAAAAACAAAATAGAGGCAAACGAATTATGAACAAATGGAAAATATATTTATAAAATAAATCTATATATAATAGAAAAAGGAAAACAAATTAAAATCTCACTTCGACATCGGATAAAATCATGACTCAAAGTTATTGCAATTGTAGACTATAAATATAGACAACAGAAAACAGATATCAAAATCTCTATGTATATATTATTTGAAAAAAATCACTACTTCAACTTATACAACATCAATCCAAATATAACAAAATTAAAGATCAATAATGAGAATTGTGAAATATGCTTTACTGCGATCTTCATCTCATTATTTGACACTTCTTCTTAAACATTCTTCTTAAGATTCACACATGCATAGAATATCTTCGTGCATTTACCTTAAATAAAAAACAAAGAATAGAAATTATACCATATCTTAGTGTAATTTTTCTTTCCCACTACAACCTTTGACATAGAGATAGCTCAAACCATTATAAGCAAAATATAAAGTTAGTGTCAATCAAATTCTTCAACACATAGAAGTCTTTATATAGGTACATATGTAGGAACATATAATAATTAATTATAAAATTACACATTAAAAACTTAGAAGTTTTGAATATGAAAGGAAGGAGAGTTATTGAGATAATTAAAAAATATAGGTTATGAGGGTAAAGAGGTGTGAGTTATGGTGATTGAATTTATAAGACTAAATAAATAGAAAAAATGATGAAAACCCAAAAAGAGGAAAAAAAAAAGATAAATATGCTTCTTGGCTTAAGAGATGTGCCACCTCACTTTCTTATTGCCACTTTTATTTATGTATATTACGTATATAGATTCAAAGTATGCATGTCTGTTAATTCACTACTAAAGATTCGGTAAATACCGACCAATTTTGGTCAGTTATGGCCAATTACCGACCAAATATGGTTGGATAGTATTTTGATTGTCATTTTAATATACCTTCCAAAGTTGGTCGAAAATTACCGACCAACGTTGGTCGATAAATTAACCGACTAACGTTGGTCGATAAATTAAATTAAAAAATGATCAATTAACAAGTGTCAGCTACAAAATTTATATGTCACTAAATAGGATTAACGATAAATTTTTCTGTTAGCTACAAAAATTTATCTGTCGCTAATTCCTATTTTTTAGTAGTGTCAGAAGTGTCTATAGGTAGTTTATTTCATATTTGATGATGAATTTCTCGTTTACATATTGTTTGAACATACAATTAACATACTTATAATGGCTCTTTGTATTCCTTAACATAAAATTTGAGACCCATCTTTTCTTGCATATTGCGAATGAAAATGAAGAATGATCATTTCCTCATAAACCTAGCCGATTTAAGCCTTGTAAGTCAATGTTTCGGCCTTGTCCTGAATATTTCGATCTGGTTCGATTCAACACAGCCTTTCTTCTTTTTTTATCTTTTTTTTTTCTGCCAAAAAGGAAAATTAAGATACCAAACATGGGGCCCATAATTTAATTTAAAAAAAAAACAAGAAAATAGATAAAATGGGATATGTTTTCCCATCAAATAGGTATGGTGGGAGGGCATTTTGCTCCCTTATTTGGTACCTGCAATGACCTACACAGATTAATGATTTTTGGCTTATGCTCCTAAACAACTCACACAATGACTCAACAATCAAATATTATACTATTACTATGAAAAAGGAATTAAAAAAAAGAACAAATTGCCAAAAAAGGGTCCTCCAAAACCAGACATTTTGGCAACTGTGATTCTACTTCAATCGATTGGATTCTAGGGTGATCAATCCCTTGTCATTCATGTTTTCTTGATTGTTGGGAGAAAGAGAAAACTATAAGAACCTCTATTATTCGATCAGCTGATAAAAAATAATTGAGAAAGTTTTAATCTGTCAATGCCTTAAACTCTATTATTTTGGACCCTTTTATACTTTTTTAATTCGAAAGCATGAGTTGATATTAGTTAATAATGCTATGGTAAGTAATTGACTTGAGTTTAACCCCAGAAAATACTTAAGAATTTTTTTCAAAATCACTTTGTTCAATTAGTATTAATTTATTATTGTTGGTGAAAATACAATTACAGTTGAAAAATAAAATGAAGAAAATAAAATATCTTAAGGGTAAGGCGCGGATATCTCGCTCTCTTTAAGAAGATTCAAGCCCACTGCAACAAAGTTTTCACTAGTCCAGCAGTAATCTTCTTGACTTGTCTCCCCCGGGATACAACAACCCGATAACGTTCTGTGACTCGAACAAACTCAGGACAAGTTGTTGAGTCCAAAGCTTCATCAAGATGAACACCTTCCTTCAACAAAAGTAAAAACTCTCTTTTCTCTTTGCCACAACTTTAACCTCATTTTATTGAAACACTCTCAATTATTTTTCACATACCACATTATGGAACAAAGACTCTTATTTATAGGTGTAGAAATTCTTCCTCAAATTAAATTGGAAGAAAATGAGGTAGTAAGTTATGATATCATGGAGAAAATGGGAGAAGAGTTATGTTTGACTCAAAAGTTACCGAATACTTTGTGAATACGAAACAATATACATAAATTACGTGCATGTAACGACCCAAATTTTCGTTTAAGAATTTGCATTTCCGTTCAATGGCATAAGACCTTGAGAAGCTTCGTAATACACATTATGACTATCATATATGGTCAAGTTTGGTTTTTGTAAGATTCAAAGTTAAATTCAAAGAAAAATCAAAATCTTATTTGTGAAGCTCAAATATAAAATGAGTTGATCAGAGAGTTGACTTTTGAGCAAGCGACCCCAAATTGAAGTTTTAATGATGTCAATAGCTTCGTATGGTGATTTCAGACTTAGACATGTGTCCGAAATTGGATTTGGAAGTCCATAGGACAATTCAACGCTTTTTGACGAAGTAAGAAAGTTGACGTGTTCTAATTATATTATTTATTATGTGAAAAAGGTCTATTATAATAATAGATACCAATTGGATATGATAGCAAGTGTACGAGGTGTACTACAAGATATATGGGGTCTAAGGAAAGTCCTATGTCTAAGCCAAGTTGGAAAAATTTCATAATAGATGAAATTGTAAATGAGTGTACACAAGACCTCACTTTAAACAATCATATCTCCAGTTATATAAGGATTTGTGTGAGGATCAACTTATCAAATTAAAGCCCTTTTAGTCTAGTTTCCAACGCAACAAACCGTTCGTCATTTGGAGGTGTATACAGAAAGTTATGATCATTTTACTCGTAAGGTGTCGCATGCGGGAAATAGTGCACGAAATTTACTTCGCGCATCTGAGGCAGTATACTCAGCAAAACGCGCGAAGACTGTGCGTTTCGCACGTCTGGAGGATTTTAAGTGTCTTAAGGACTGAAAATAAGAGAAATGGAGTCATTTCTCAAGCTTAGGGTTCTCCCAACACCCCCAATTCGACCAAGGCACCCAATTACACTCCTAAGGTAAGCTTTTAAGTGTGTTTTCATGGTGATTTCTCTTCTCAATTACTAGTTACAACATGATTTTGGTTGGATTTCATAGGATTTCTTCCAAACCTAAAGAACACCCCAAAGTTGTCTTTCAAGATTTGGTCTACAAGAGGTAATATTACACCTTAGACTTGTATATATGGAGTTATTATAAATTATGAGTATGAATCATGTACTACAACTTATGGTATAGTGATTGGAAGCCATAAATTCTTAATTTAAATGAATACCCACTGTAGAGATTGAAAGTTAATTATTTGATGGAATCTTATTGGTTGGGTGTGAATGGTTGATCATACATGTGATATATGGAGTGTAAGATGTTACAGAATAATGGTGGGATGAATTGTTGGTAAATTGTAGTAGTTGGATGAAATAATTCCATGGTTAAGAGATGTAGTCAAATGTGCACATATAGTATTTGATGAAATGCCCAAAAGAGGTAAACTCATGAATATCCTCCTAATTGTGGTGCACTTTTGTATGATTCTAAATAGATTGAAGTTGTTAGAATTTTCAGAATATTAGTAATTTTATATGGAATTAATTCGTACGATTTATATTGAGTATATTGAATTATTATGACTAGATTTGAAGCTCGGACGAATTTGTGAGGCAAAGGCTTATTGGAATTTTGAATTGGTTGCAAAGCGAGGTAAGTGTTTGGTCTACCCTAGCTTAAGGGAATAGGAGTTGAGTATAATTGCTACTTGTTATGTGTTGTGTCCGATGTATAGGCATGGTGACGAGTATCTATACGTTGGGGGTCGAGCATGATGAGTCCTAAAAAGCAGAGATGAGGATGTTGGGGTGGATGTGCGGGCATACAAGGATGGATAAGATTAGAAATGAATATATTAGAGAGAAGGTGGGTGTGGCCCCCATAGAGGACAAGATGCGAGAAGCAAGACTCAGATGGTTCGGGCACATTCGGAGGAGGAGCACCGATGCACCGGTGAGAAGGTGTGAGCGACTGGCTGTGGCAGGCATGAGAAGAGGTAGAGGAAGACCTAAGAAGTATTGGGGAGAGGTGATAAGGCAGGACTTAGTGCATCTTAGGATTACCGAGGACATGGCCCTTGATAGGGGATTGTGGAAGTCGAACATTAAAGTTGTAGGTTAGGGGGAAGTTGTGGATAATTCCACAGCGCACTAGAGTGATATTAGCTAGTTAGGAGGTAATCGTAGGAGGTTACTGATCAGTACATGGAGTTATTTATTGGATATTAGTATACCTTTCATCTATTTCGTATTTCTTATATTTCTTATACTGCTGCTACTTTATTATTTTGTGTTATGTTGTTATTTTATGTTATTTTTAGTATGAGTCTATTGATAGTATTAATTTATCGTCTTTTGTTGATGTCTTGAGCCGAGGGTCTCCTGGAAACAGCCTCTCTGCCCCCCGGGTAGGGGTAAGTCCTGCGTACATATTACCCTCCCCAGACCCCACTTGTGGGATTATACTGGGTTGTTGTTGTTGTTGTTGTTGTTTGATGCTTATGAGAACTTGTTTGAAGATATTTGAAGCTGAGCAAGTAATTGTTATGACCGAGTAATTATATCAATTGTGTTAAATAGAGATTCATAAGTTTGGTTATAGCTAGTTCTTCTTTGCCGGGAATATATTATTGATTATTTGTTATTGGTTTCATACCGGTAATATATATATTGTTAATTTAAAGATTATTGGTTTCACACCAGTAATACATACATATTGTTGATTAATTATTATTGATTTCATACCGGTAATATATATTGTTGATTAAAGATTATTGGTTTCATACCGGCAATATATATATTGTTGATTAAAGATTATTGGTTTCATACCGGTAATATATATGTTGTTGATTAAAGATTATTGGTTTAATACCGATAATATATATATATATATATATATATATATATTGTTGATTAATTATTCTTGGTTTCTTGTCGGTAACATATTAAGAAATGGGATCGTGTGGCATGCCGACCACTTATATATTAAGAAATGGGATCGTGTGGCACGCCGACCACTTATATATTAAGAATTGGGATCATGTGGCACGCCGACCACTTATATATTAAGAAATGGGATCGTGTGGTACGCCGACCATAATTTATATGATTGTTAGTATTGGCCATAGTAGCCGGTAGCCTATTATGTACTGTTATTGGCCATAGTTGCCGGTGACATGTTGATAAATAAGATTATATTGAATTGGGAGCGAGTGGTACACCTACCACAAGATACGAAATGAAATGGGATCGGGTTGCATACCGCAACGGTGTTAAATAAGATTGGAACAGGTTGCGCATACAACGAGATGTGATCTATAAGTGAAATCTGCCTTTGTTTTCCTTATTCTTGTTAGTGGCTGGATTTTGGTTCCTTATAATGGTGATGCAGTGCACTTCCTACTACTGTGTTTATTTGTAGTTATCAATTCAAGTGTTTAAAATGTTTGAATTCTTTACTATTGTGACCCTTCGTGTTAGAACCTACAGTGTCTACAGTATTTCACCGCATATATATATATATATATATATATATATATATATATATATATATATATATATATATATATATAGTTCAATACTTCAAGCTTCAATAATTATACTTTAATTGAAAAGGGTATTTTCTTTATCGAAGGATTAATAAAAATAACTTCATCTTTTCTTGTTGATTTTCTAATTGGGTTGGAAGTTGTTCTATACTTTATGTTAAGTAAATAAGGCTCGTCGAATATTCTTAATTGTATTGGGTCATGGACCCTGTGAAATGAGCAACAAGAGAATATTGATGTGCAATGTGAAATAGAAATATGTTGGCACAAGGTGACGGGGAAAATATTATAATTTTATTTAATTGCACGTGAGTTGTCCGTGCGGTTGTGATATAAATATGGGCACGAGAAGCCGTAAAAATATGAAAGTGGTCGAGACCTATATTATTATGATTTTGAAATGAGGCGTCACAAAGTGACCTTTACTCAAAAGAATTATATTCGAAAGATACTTATTTGAAGGAAATATATTCGAAACATATTTATTGAAAGCATATTATTCTAGAGATTATTACTTGGAGGATTTATAGGCGAGATATTTATCCTTGAAAGACTCGATTAATTTATTGCACTTGTATTTATTATTTGTTGAGAAACATTTGTGGTGTTCTTGTTGCCAGCTATTTATATCTCTGGTAGATCATTGTTGCCAGCTATTTATATCTCTGGTAAATCATTGTTGTCATTATTGTTATTTGCTTCCTATTATTTTGTACGCTATAAACTGCACAGGTTTATGTGAGTGTCTGGTCCTAGCCTCGTCACTACTTTGCCGGCGTAGGCTAGACACTTACCAACACATGGGGCCGGTTGTGCTGATACTACACTTATGTACATTTTTGGGTACAGATTCAGGTATTTGATGGATGGTAGTTATTCGTTGCGGTGGAGACTCAAGGTAAACCTGCTATAAAGTTCGCAGTCCTTAGAGTCACCTTCAATTGTACTGATTTCCATTTGTTCCCTTTGTTTCAGAACAGTGATGTAATTATATTGTATAACTACCCTTTGAAAGGCTTGTGACTTGTAGAACTGGTTTTGGGAATTGTAAATCGTTTAGAGAAATTTCAGTTGAAGTTAATAAGTATCAATGTTATTTCGGTTTATGTTAGGCTTACCTAGTTTGAAGACTAGGTGCCATCACGGCTCCTTCGGAGAGATTTTTGGGTCGTGACAGTGCCAATCATAGCAAGTCGTAATAATTCAAGAATCATGTAAAAGAGATAATAAAAAGCATTCCCAATTAGGGTGAGAAATGTTGACAACCTTTATTCATGATAATGGTGTAGTCTGCCTCTTCTTGAAGAGGTTCAGAGCCTTACAATCATATTGTATTTGTTTGTGAGGTTGTATTTTTCTCATCTCATGCTCTCTCTCTCTCTCTCTCTCTGTTTTTTAGAGAGGAACCCTTTATTAGGCTTCCTTTTTTGGTTTTTACAGTAGTAAGCTGCATGAGCTGGCAGTTAGTGGCCGGGACCACTTTGAGATTTTATCTTCAAGGTAGCAGGTGGGCCGTAGCCTTGTTAATCGTATCAAGCAGGCGTTAAATGTCGTTAATTACGAGTATTAATCTTATATTAATCGAGAAAGGTGATTAACTTTGTTGATTATTATAGGGTCGGATTCCGACCCATACAGCTAGTGCCTCCACTTATCGAGGTCGTCCCTCGCTCGATCTTGATGAGCGGATTTTATCGACAGCGATATAAAAGACTTTAGATAAGGAATGGGTGATCGTCGCTCTGGTCGAGGCCAAACTTTTCATGGCGACGGTCCGAATTTCATAGAGTTTTTCAACATCCTTTTAGCATACAATCAAGTCATTGGGTATCCCCTCATCATAAGGGTGCATGATGTCGTTAGTATGATTCGGGCGGGATCGGGACTCGATTACGTTCTGATCCTTGGGTTCGCTTCGGTATGTAACTATCATCAGAAATGTGAGATGGTCTATACGCAATGTGCCCCAGTACGGTGTAAGCAACGTGTTTAGAATTTTGAGGGCGTATAGTACATTCCGCCCGTATCGGCAGGGCTCTATGTTTGCTCTGGTTAGCGGAATGACAATTGAGGTCGAGTGGGTACTTCGTGGTGCTTGTCATTGTCACGACCCCGATTTTCCATCATCGGGAGTCGTGATGGCGCCTACTATCAAAGCTAGGCCAGCCAATCCTTAATAACAGAATATACTCATATAATTAAACTTTTTAGAAAAACTTTAAATCCAGTAAAGAAGAAAATCAAATGCAGAAAGAAAATATTGAACATAACACTACCCAAAATATGGTGTCGCTATCTCACAGACTAGTATAGAATACTACAACCAAGTCTGAATGAAAGAAAATACATATGTCCGTTTTGAAACAATAAAACAAACTGAAATAAGGGATAGGGACTTCGGCCTGCGAACGCCGGCTAGGCTACCTCGAGAGCCCCTGAAACTGAAGACAACTCCCAACAATATCTTACTGCTGCTGCTGTCCGAAAGCTGCTCCAACGCTGTGATCCGTGCAAAAAGCACAGAAAGTGTAGCATCAACACAACCGATCCCATATGCTGGTAAGTGCCTGGCCTAACCCCGGCGAAGTAGTGACGAGGCTAGACAGGACTTACTAAAATCAACATGTGCATGTATATATAAAGATACAATGACAACAGAAAGAACAACAGGAATATATATGAAGATATATAACTGAAAAGGGAACATGCTCGGAAAAATATTGAACAACGAGAACATGTCATCTGTGACATCATTAAACCAAATCTTATTCTTTACTTTCATAAGTGGACGGTGCACCACACGATCCCAATAAATATAGTATAGGTGGACGGCATGCCACACGATCCCAATAAATATAATATAAGTGGACGGCGTGCCACATGATCCCAATAATCATAATATAGGTGGACGGCGTGCCACACGATCCTAATAAATATAGTATAAGTGGACGGTGTGCCGCACGATCTCAATAAATATGATATACGTGGATGTTGTGCCACACGATCCCAATAAATATAATATAAGTAGACGTGGTGTCGCACGATCCCAATAATCATAATAAATGATTCATATAGCCTCTCTCAAGGAGTTCCTCTTTTGACTTCATAAAAGTCACTACCATTTGAGCCAAAGCTCTAAGAAACCTCATGTTTCATAAATAATTCATCAACCAACTCATCATGTTGAATTCTTCATTTACTAGGAATGATTCTCAAAATATACCCCAAAGCAAGTACAAGTAAGACTCACGGTCATGTTAGAGCCAGTGTATAGATACTCATCACCATGCCTATACACAGCACTCGATCATTAAGCAAATAGCAAGCAATAATACTCTAGTCCTATTCCCTCAAGCCAGGATTAGATCAAACACTTACCTCGGTCCGAAAATAGCAATCAATCCACTAGCACCGCCTTTCCTCTAGAATTCGACTCCGAAACAATGGTATCTAGTCATTTCCAATTCAATAACATCAATTAGGGCTCAATAATACAATCCCATAGCCCAAAAATGAAATTCCCTTCATTATTCCAAAAATAGCAAAATTCGACACCGGGACCACATGGTCCAAACTCGAGGCTCAGACCAAATTCCAATCACCCATGACCCCACGAGTTAGAATATATGATTTGTTTTACAATCCGACCTCAAATTGAGGTTGAAACACCTAAAATCCCACAAGCCCTAGTTCTACCCAAAACCCCCAATTTCTATCTTGAATTCATGAATTAGGCTAGGATTAACTATGATTTGATGAAGAAATAATGAAGAAATGATGTTAGGAAAATTACCCAAGGAGCTATGGAGGAATGGGAGCTTGTAGCTTGAAAATAGGAGCCGTTAGTGGAGGTCGTTCCAGCCGGTTTGGGCCGCATAGATTTTGCACTTCTAACAGCTTGATCGGTGACTCCCATAGTTGAGACGGGTGGAAGATCTTCTGTAGTCATTGAAGTTAGCAGTCCGAGCCTCCCGTTGGCGGCTGCGACAGGAGGAGGAGGAGAAAGAGAAGGAGAAGGAGAGGCCGTGAGAGAAGGGTCTGGGTCGAGTCGGACTTAGATCCTGAGGACATCCGCATGTTTCAAGACAGCTTAACAAAAGTGACCGTTCGTGCGGAGGGGAGGTCGCGCATCATTGAGGTCCCCTCAGACTTGAACCTGCTGATTAAAGGCTCGAGTTTGGTATCGCAGTGTGACGACCCGGCCCGTCGTCGCGGGAATTACCACCCCGTTATGTTGAAATTACATGTTTCATGCTTTTATTTCAGTGTGGGAGTCTATCGGGGAAGTTAGGAGTGAATTGGATTGAAAATGAGGCATATAGCCTTTTTGAAGGAAACTTGAATAAGGAAAGTCAAACTGGAATTGACTATTTAGTCAGAGAGCTCGGAATTCGGATTCTGATGATTCGGTTAGATCCGGGAAGTGATTTGTGACTTAGAGGAGCGATCGAATTGAATTTGGAGGTCCGGTGTAGAAATAGGCTTGAATTGGCTAAGGTTGAATTTTGGCGAAATCCGAATGGTAGGTGAGATTTTGATCCGGGAGTCGGAATGGAATTCCAACAATTGCAGTAGCTCCATTAGGTGATTTTGGATGTGCCTGCAAAATTTCAAGTCATTCGGAGGTCGTTTGGTCGGGTTTTTGATCGAATGTCGGTTTCGGAAGTTTTGAAGAAACTTAGGCTTGAATCCGTGTGTGATTAGTGATTTTGATGTTTAGGATGGTGTTTTTATGATTGGAACAAGTTTCAATCATGTTATGGAGTATGTTGGTGGTTTTTGTTGGGGTCCCGGGGGCCTCGGGATGAATTTGGGGGTCCAAACGGACCATTTTTGGCCTAAGACAGCAGTTGAATTGCTGCTGTGTCTGCAGAAGGAAATCCTTCATCGCGTTCGCGATGAAGGGCACGCGTCCGCGAAGGTCAACAAGGGTATGCATCACGTTCGCGATTGTCTGGACGCGAACGTGTAGGTTCAGGATCGGAGGCTTCGCGTTCACGTGGAGCTGGAACGCGTTCGCGTAGGTTTGTCAGGGTGTGCACCGCATCCGCGTGAGGGATATCGCGAACGCGTAGAAGGAAAAATAGGCACCTGGGAGCTAGTGCATCGCGAACGCATTGGGGGAGGTCGCGTTCGCGAAGGTTAATCCGGGCTGGGCATGCCGAACGCGTGGCAGGGAATGCGAACGCGTAGAGCAATCGACCCAGGCAGTGAATTAAAACCAGAAACATTTCACATACGGGTTCATTTGCAAATCCCTCCATTGTTAAGCTCTAGAGTGAGAAAGCGACGGGAAATAGCTGGGAGATCATCGGGATATTGTCGGAGGTAAGTTTCGTGGTTTAATTACACGCTTTTATCATGAAATCCTGGATTATTTCTATGAAAATGGAGGATTAAATGTGGGTTTGAGCCCTAGGCCTAAATTGTAGAAAAATACCGAATTGAGCGGGCAAATGGAGTCCGAATTTGGTAAATTTGATATGCCTAGACTCGTATTGAGGCGAGGGTTCTGAATATGTAACTTTTATAATTTTTCGGGAAGCGCACCAAAAGTCGGGTTTTGATAACTTGTGGGTTTTGATATAATTTGGGTTATTTCGAATTAATTGCGTGAAATTAGCATATATTGATGTGTTCTCTATGATTTTGAGCAGATTTGGCATCCGAGGAGATTGATTTACGAGGCAAGCGCAAGGCGGATTGAAGCTTCTACCGGTTCAAGGTGAGTGGTAGTAGTAAACAATGTACTGAGGGTTTGAAACCCCATACTAGCACTTCATAGTGCTATGTTGAGATAAGATATATATACAGTATATATATGGGATCGGTGTATATTATGGGATCGGGCTGCGCGCCGCAGCAGTATAAATATATATACAGTATATATATTGGATCGGACTGCACGCCACAGTAACACATGTGTGGATCGGGCTGCACACCGCAGCATCATAGCGCATGGGCCTAGGGAGCCCCTCCGAAGTCCGTATACACCCCCAGTGAGCGTCGTCGACGTTAAATGGAGCGGGCTGCACGCCGCAACGGTATATGTATTGGAGCGGGCTGCACGCCGCAGCATTAAACTTATTCATATTCTACTACCTACTTAAATACTTATACATTATAGACATAGGTATGTGTCTTTATATATTGAGATGGCCGTACACCGTAGGGGTACGAGTGAGGGTTGGATCAGTTTGGATCTAGTAGAGATAAATGTGGATTGGAGATTAGAGTACTACCATAGTGATGACGTACCTGTGAGGGTTGCCTTAGAACTGCTAAGTGATAGCACACGAGTTCTTACTTTTAGTTATTATTTATTATTGTTACTCACTGAGTTGAAATATACTCACCCCACTCCCCTGCACTTTTTGTGCAGATTCACAGGTACCCGAGAGCGGTTGAGTTGTTGTTGCTGCCCGCACACATCTACTTCTTGCGGAGACTACGAGGTAGCTGCCAGCGTCTGCAGAGCCTGTTTTCTCCTTCTTTATCACCTTGTTGATTTCCTATTTGCCTAGACTTGTTTGTATTAGGATGCTATTCTGTAGAGGCTCAGTCTCGTGACACCACGATAATGGTTGGGACCGTATTTTGTATGTTTTACATTTCGCTTATTTTGATATGATCACTTGCTGTTAAAGTTTAACTTGATTAATTAGAATTAATAATTGGCTGGCTTAAGAGATAATATGGTCAGGCTTGCCTAGCATTGTGTTAGGCGCCATCACGACCGGGGTTTGGGTCGTGACAAGTTGGTATCAGAGCCTAGGTTAATAGTTCTCGCGAGTCATGAGCCGGTTTAGTAGAGTCTCGTGGATCGGTACGGGGACGCCTGTACTTATCCTTGGGAGGCTGCAAACCTTTTAGGAAAAGTTTCAATTCTTGGAATTCTTGTCGTGCGATTACTTTTGACTTGAACTGAACTTTGACATTCTATTCTCTCGCAGATGGCGAGAACTCGATCATCCGGACGTGGAGGGCGACCACCACTACCACCTGCTAGAGGCCGAGGACGCGGCCGTGGTCGTGGCGGGGTTAGGGCAGCTGAGGCAGTGCCAGCTGACCCACAGCCCCCAGTTGCAGAGGTGCCAGCAGCACTAGATCAGGCACCAGTTGTGCCCATTGTTATTCCGGGTCTACAGGAGACCCTGGCTCAGATACTAGCAGTCTGCACCGGCCTAGCACAGGCGGTTTCAGTTACTACTGCAGCAACTGCATCGGGGATCGGGGGTGGTCATCAGACCCCCCGCAGTACGCACTCCAGAGCCAGCAGTGCAGGGCATACAGACACCAGAGGCTCCTCCAGTTCAGCCTGTGGTTCCGGTTCAGCCAGCAGATCAGGTTCAGGGGGACAGGGTCCTAGCTATGACGAACGATGAGCAGCGTCGTCTCGAGAGGTTCACCGGGTTATCTCCTCTAGTGTTCACAGGAGCTCCGGGCGAGGACGCCCAAGGTTTTCTGGACAAGTGTCGTCGGATGCTTCGTACGTCAGGGATCTTGGAGTCCGGTGGGGTATCTTTCACTACCTTTCAGTTTCAGGGGCCAGCCTTCGCTTGGTGGGAGGCTTATGAACGCCGCAGGCCAGCCGGAGCAACACCACTATCATGGCCAGAGTTCTCTACTATGTTCTTGGAGAAATGGGTGCCTTGATCTCAAAGAGAGGAGATGCGTAGGCAGTTTGAGGGTCTCCGTCAGGGGGACATGTCAGTGTCAGAGTATGAGATCAGGTTTACAGAGTTGTCCAGATATGCACCGTGGTTGGTTCATTCCGACAGAGAGAGGATTGGACGCTTCGTGGACGGCCTCATTTATCCCATTCGTATTCTGATGACTCGGGAGAGGGTTTTGAGTCGTACATTTGAGGATGCTGTGGATATTGCTCGCGACATAGAGATAGATCGTCGCAGGGAGCGGGATGAGAGGGAGGCCAAGAGGCCTCGAGGAGCAGCTAGTTCCAGTGGCACTCAGACTAGAGGCCAGAGTCAGCAGAGCCGAGGTCGTTCCTTTAGATCTTCGCAGTCGAGTCGCTCAGATTGTCGCAGATGGTCTTCTGGAAAGGGTTATCGGGGTTCGCACCAGAGCCATCCATCTCTCAGTGCCATGCCAGCTCAGAGTTCTTCACAGGCCCCATCCGCTCAGGGTTCATCTCGGCCTAGTTCATCAGCCGGCCACTCCAGCGCCAGAGGTCCTTATCAGTCTCAGTACCCAGCACCGGGGAGTTGCTACGAGTGCGGAGAGTTTGGGCACCACCGTAGGGAGTGTCCCCGTCTCGTTTCTAGATCTTATCAGCAGAGGGGGCAGCCCTCGTCATCTGGTCCTTCTACTTCAGCACCGCCCCGCCAGCTAGGGGTGAGGGTCGGGCAGCTAGGGGTCGCCCTCGAGGGGGAGTCCGATCAGGCGGACAGGCTAGATGCTATGCTTTTCAGGGCCGATCTGAGGCCATTCCTTCTGATGCTGTCATTATATGTATTATCTCAGTCTGCCACAGAGATGCCTCAGTATTGTTTGATCCCGGTTCTACTTATTCTTATGTGTCTACATATTTTGCTCCTCATTTGGGCACGACCCGAGGGAGTCTTGAGCTGCCGATGCATGTATCTACCCCGGTAGGGGATACTATTGTTGTGGACCACGTATACCGGTCCTGTTTGGTCACTATTGGAGGTCTGGAGACCCGAGTAGACCTGTTGCTTCTCAGCATGATTGATTTTGATGTTATATTGGGCATGGACTGGCTATCTCCATGTCATGCTATTCCGGACTGTCATGCTAAGACAGTCACTTTGGCTATGCCGGGCATTCAGAGGATCGAGTGGCGAGGCACGACTGAGTATGTACCTAGCAGGGTAATATCTTTCCTCAAGGCCTAACGAATGGTTGGGAAGGGATGTCTCTCTTATTTAGCATTTGTGCGGGAGGTCGAGGCCCAGACTCCCAGTATTGATTCTGTTCCCATTGTGCGAGACTTTCCTAATGTGTTTCCCTCAGACCTGTCGGGCATGCCGCCGGACAGGGATATTGATTTTGGGATCGATTTGGTGCCAGGCACTCAGCCTATTTCTATTCCTCCATATCGGATGGCACCAGTTGAGCTGAAGGAAATGAAGGAGCAGCTCCAGGAACTCCTAGATAAGGGGTTCATTCGGCCGAGTGTGTCGCCGTGGGGTGCACCTGTCCTGTTCGTTAAGAAGAAGGATGGATCCATGAGGATGTATATTGACTACAGGCAACTGAACAAAGTTACAGTGAAGAATAAGTATCCTCTGCCTCGTATTGATGATTTATTTGATCAGCTCCAGGGAGCTAGGGTGTTCTCGAAGATTGATCTTCGTTCAAGCTACCATCAGCTGAAGATTAGAGAGTCCGACATTATGAAGACTGCATTCAGAACCAGATATGGTCACTATGAGTTCCTTGTGATGTCTTTTGGGCTGACCAACGCCCTAGCAGCATTTATGCATCTGATGAACAGTGTGTTCAGGCCCTATCTTGATTCATTTATGATCGTATTCATTGATGACATACTAGTCTACTCTCGTAGCCAGGAGGAGCATGCTCGGCACTTGAGTATTGTGTTGCAGAGATTGAGAGAGGAGAAGCTGTATGCCAAGTTCTCCAAATGTGAGTTCTGGCTTGAGTCCGTGGCATTCTTAGGGCACGTGGTGTCCCGTGATAGAATTCAGGTAGATCCGTGGAAGGTCGAGGTAGTGCAAAGTTGGCCCAGACCAACCTCAGTTACTGAGATCCGTAGCTTTCTGGGATTGGCAGGGTATTATCGCCGATTTGTTCAGGGATTCTCTTCCATTGCTTCACCTTTGACTAGATTGACTCAGAAGGGTGTTCCTTTCTTATGGTCCGAGGAGTGCGAGGAGAGCTTTCAGAAGCTCAAGACAGCACTGACCACAGCACCAGTCTTGATTCTACCGACAGCTTCAGATTCTTATATTGTATATTGTGATGCCTCAGGAGTTGGCATTGGTTGTGTGTTGATGCAGGAGGGTAGGGTCATTGATTATGCTTCTCGTCAGTTGAAGCCCCACGAGAAGAACTACCCTGTTCATGATTTGGAGCTAGCAACTATAGTTCATGCTTTGAAGATTTGGAGACATTACCTGTATGGTGTCTCATGTGAGGTGTTCACGGATCATCGAAGCCTTCAGCACTTATTCAGACAGAAGGACCTTAATTTGAGACAGTGGAGGTGGTTGGAGTTGCTTAAGGATTATGACATCACTATTTTGTATCATCCAGGGAAGGCCAATGTGGTGCCCGATGCCTTGAGTCGGAAGGCGGTTAGTATGGGCAGCCTAGCTTTCATCCCAGTTGGGGAGAGGCCATTTTCTTATGATGTTCAGGCCCTAGCCAATCGGCTAGTGAGATTAGATATTTCGGAGCAGAGTCGAGTGTTGGCTTGTGTTGTTTCTCGATCTTCCTTATATGATCGCATCAGGGAGCGACAGTATGATGACCCACATTTGCTTGTCCTTAAGGACAGAGTGCAGCATAATGATGTTAGAGATGTGACTATCGACAGTGATGGTGTTCTGAGGATGCAGGGCCGTATATGCATGCCCAATGTTGATGGTTTGCGGGAGTTGATACTTGAGGAGGCACACAGTTCGCGGTACTCTATTCACCCAGGTGCCGCAAAGATGTACCAAGACTTGAGACAGCACTACGGTGGAGGAGAATGAAGATGGATATTGTTAGGCATGTAGCTAAGTGCCTCAATTGCCAGCAGGTCAAATATGAGCATCAGAGACCGGGCGGTGTTCTTCAGCGTATGGTCATTCCCGAGTGGAAATGGGAGAGGATCACCATGGATTTTGTTACTGGACTCCCTCGGACAGCGAGGAAGTTTGATTTTGTATGGGTGATTGTCGATCGGCTGACCAAGTCCGCACATTTTATCCCAGTTAGTACTACTTACTCATCGGAGCGGTTGGCAGCGATCTTTATTCGGGAGATTGTCAGGTTGCATGGGGTCCCAGTGTCTATTATATCTGACAGAGGCACTCAGTTCACTTCTCAGTTTTGGAGAGCATTTCAGCGAGAGATGGGTACGCGGGTTGAGTTGAGCACCGCATTTCACCCCCAGACAGACGGGCAGTCGGAGCGCACTATTCAGATCCTGGAGGATATGTTGCGGGCGTGTGTGATTGACTTTGGTGGTTCGTGGGATGAGTTCTTGCCACTTACTAAGTTTGCCTACAACAATAGTTACCAGTCGAGTATTCAGATGGCCCCGTACGAGGCATTGTATGGCAGACAGTGTAGATCCCCCGTGGGATGGTTTGAGCCTGGTGAGGATAGATTGATAGGGACTGAGTTAGTCCAGGATGCTCCGGATAGAGCAAAGTTGATCCAGGAGAGGCTTCGTACAGCACAGTCTCGTCGGAAGCGTTATGCGGACCGTAGAGTTCGAGAGTTGTCTTTCATGGTTGGTGATAGGGTGTTGCTGAAGGTTTCACCCATGAAGGGTGTCATGAGGTTTGGGAAGAAAGGTAGTTGAGTCCCAGGTATATTGGTCCTTTTGAGATACTCAGGAGAGTAGGAGAGGTGGCATATGAGTTGGCCTTACCACCCAGCTTATCCAGCGTTCATCCAGTATTCCATGTGTCCATGCTCCGGAAGTACATCGGAGATCCGTCTCATGTATTAGACTTCAGTACCATTCAGCTTGATGGTGATCTATCCTATGATGTGGAGCCTATTGCTATTTTGGGTCGCCAGGTAAGAAAATTGAGGTCAAAGGAGATTGCAGCAGTTAAGGTGCAGTGGAGAGGTCGGCCCGTGAAGGAGGCTACTTGGGAGGTTGAGCAGGAGATGCGGAGCAGATACCCTCAGCTATTTGAGACTTCAGGTATGTTTCTTTAACCCACTCGAGGACGAGCGTTTGCTTAAGAGGGGGAGAATGTGACGACTCGGCCCGTCGTCACGGGAATTACCACTCTGTTATGTTGAAATTACATGTTTCGTGCTTTTATTTTAGTGTGGGAGTCTATCGGGGAAGTTAGGAGTGAATTGGATTGAAAATGAGGCATATAGCCTTTTTGAAGGAAACTTGAATAAGGAAAGTCAAACTGGAGTTGACTATTTAGTTAGAGAGCTCGGAATTGGATTCTGATGATTCGGTTAGATCCGGGAAGTGATTTGTGACTTAGGGGAACAATCGGAATTGAATTTGGAGGTCCGGTGTAGAAATAGGCTTGAATTGGCTAAGGTTGAATTTTGGCAAAATCCGAACGGTAGGTGGGATTTTTATCCGCGAGTCGGAATGGAATTCCGACAATTGTAGTAGCTCCGTTAGGTGATTTTGGATGTGCCTGCAAAATTTCAGGTCATTCGGAGGTCGTTTGGTCGGGTTTTTGATCGAATGTCGGTTTCGGAAGTTTTGAAGAAACTTAGGCTTGAATCCATGTGTGATTAGTGATTTTGATGTTTAGGATGGTGTTTTTATGATTGGAACAAGTTTGAATCATGTTATGGAGTATGTTGGTGGTTTTCGTTGGGGTCCCGAGGGCCTCGGGATGAATTCGGGGGTCCAAACGGACCATTTTTGGCCTAAGACAGCAGCTGAATTGCTGTTGTGTCTGCAGAAGGAAATCCTTCATCGCGTTCGCGATGAAGGGCACGCGTCCGCGAAGGTCATCAAGGGTATGCATCGCGTTCGCGATGGTCCGGACGCGAACGCGTAGGGTCAGGATCGGAGGCTTCGCGTTCGCGTGGAGCTGGAACGCGTTCGCGTAGGTGAGTCAGGGTGTGCATCGCGTCCGCGTGAGGGATATCGCGAACGCGTAGAAGGAAAAATAGGTGGCTGGGAGCTAGTGCATCGCGAACGCATTGGGGGAGGTCGCGTTCGCGAAGGTTAATCCGGGCTGGGCATCGCGAACGCGTGGCAGGGAATGCGAACGCGTAGAGCTATCGACCCAGGCAGTGAATTAAAACCAGAAACATTTCACATATGGGTTCATTTGCAAAACCCTCCATTGTTGAGCTCTAGAGTGAGAAAGTGACGGGAAATAGCTGGGAGATCATCGGGATATTGTCGGAGGTAAGTTTTGTGGTTTAATTACACGCTTTTATCATGAAATCATGGATTATTTCTATGAAAATGGAGGATTAAATGTGGGTTTGAGCCCTAGGCCTAAATTGTAGAAAATACTTAATTGAGTGGGCAAATGGAGTCCGAATTTGGTAAATTTGATATGCCTAGACTCGTATTGAGGCGAGGGTTCCGAATATGTAACTTTTATAATTTTTTTGGAAGCGCAACAAAAGATAGGTTTTGACAACTTGTGGGTTTTGATATAATTTGGGTTATTTCGAATGAATTGCGTGAAATTAGCATATATTGATGCATTCTCTATGATTTTGAGCAGATTTGGCATCCGAGGAGATTGATTTATGAGGCAAGTGCAAGGCGGATTGAAGCTTCTACCGGTTCAAGGTGAGTGGTAGTAGTAAACAATGTACTGAGGGTTTGAAACTCCGTACTAGCACTTCACAGCGCTATGTTGAGATGAGACACGCGTCTTGAGACGAGCGTGGTGACATTGTGATTGGGGACTTGGACTTGGTCCTTCCCGGCTAATAGAATAATGTATTGTAGGACTGCTAATGAGATTATAACTGTACAATTGGGCTAATAGCCATGTTTGGGGCCTTGTGCCGATCTGTAGAGCATTAGGGAACCTATAGAGTTAGGTGACCCTTATATAGTGTTGAAAATATACACTCAGTCGTAGCTCTAGCTGTATAGCATAATATGAGCCGTACTAGATGTGGGCATTGAGAGAGATTATCTAAGGCGTAATTCCCTGTTCTAGCTGAGTGGGCCTGAAAGGCCAAGTCTATATTGACTGAGACAGGGTCAAGGACCCACTGTAATATATTGTATTGGGCCTGAGAGGCCAAGTATATACTGACCGGGATAGGGTCGAGGACTCATTATGAGGTATTATATATATATACCTATATTGGATCGGCTGCACGCCGCAGCAGTATATATATTGGATCGGACTGCACGCCGCAGTAATATACATGTAATATACATGTGGGACGGACTGCACGCCGCAGTATTATTGCGCTTGGGCTGTAGGAGCCCCTTTGGAGTCTGAGTCTGCACACATTCTCGATGAGCGATGGTGTATATTATGGGATCGGGCTGCACGCCGCAGCAGTATCCACATATATATACGGTATATATATTGGATCGGACCGCATACCGCAGTATTCGATATGTGGATCGGGCCGCACGCCGCGGTATCATAGTGCTTGGGCCTAGGGAGCCCCTCCGAAGTCCGTATACACCCCCGGTGAGCGTCGTCGACGTTAAATGGAGCGGGTCGCGCGCCGCAGCGGTATATGTATTGGAGCGGGCTGCACGTCGCAACATTAAACTTATTCATATCCTACTACCTACTTAAATACTTATACATTATAGACATAGGTATGTGTCTTTATATATTGAGATGGCCGTACACCGTAGGGGTACGAGTGAGGGTTGGATCAGTGTGGAATCTTGTAGAGATAAATGTGGATTGGAAATTAGAGTACTACCATAGTGATGACGTACCTGTGAGGGTTGCCTTAGAACTGCTTAGTGATAGCACAGGAGTTCTCACTTTCAGTTATTGATTATCATTATTACTCACTGATTTGAAATATACTTACCCCACTCCCCTACACTTTTTGGTGCAGACTCACAGGTGCCCGAGAGCGGTTGAGTTGTTGTTGCTGCCTGCACACATCTACTTCTTGCGGAGACTACGAGGTAGCTGCCAGCGTCCGCAAAGCTTGTTTTCTCCTTCTTTATCATCTTGTTGATTTCCTATTTGCCTAGACTTGGTTGTATTAGGATGTATTTCAGTAGAGGCTCAGTCTCGTGACACCACGATAATGGTTGGGACCGTATTTTGTATGTTTTACATTTCGCTTATCACCTGATATGATCATTTACTATTTAAGTTCAATTTGATTAATAACTGGCTGGTTTAAGGGATAATATGGTCGGGCTTGCCTAGCATTGTGTTGGGTGCCATCATGACCAGGGTTTGGGTTGTGACACGCAGTTCGGGCTGCTGTGCTCGGGGGTGGAGAATCAGTCGCTGAGGGATGTCACGGACGTTAGTTTGATGAATGAGCTGGCCGTGATGGGCTTGAGGGTACGTATTTGTGTATCAGTTTGTCTCTTCTTTGCCTGGTTTTATTTTACTTGTTAACCATTGTCTCTGTTTCGCAGTCCTACTTGTTGAAGGTAGAGAGCATCCGTCAAGCTAACGTTCGCTCGACGTTATTTTTACGGGTGTTGGAGAAGTATCGCTGCTACCGGGATAGGTGCAGGGAGATGCATGTACGTTTGAGGAACGACCCCTGTAGCCGAGCTCTGGTTGAGTAATTGGTGAGGCGGGAGCTCCAGGCACAACAAATGCTTGGCTGGGTAAGCGCCCTTGAAGAGCAACTCCGTCAGAAAGATGAGGAGCTTGAGGCCGGTAGGAGGGCCGTAGTCGAGTGCGAGCGCCTATGTTTGGCCAAGGTAACGGATGCCGCATCGGTGTGAAGTGAGAAGGTGGCCACACTGGATGGGAGATGGCGGCCTTGAAGCATCAGCTGGATGATGTATCGACAAGGGATAAGGAGTTGCAGGAGGCTGTCCGCGCCAGCGAGTCCCAGCTGTTGCTGGTAAGGGCCGCTGCCGCCTTCAGGGAGGAGAGCCTCGAGGATCAGATATATGTCCTTGAGCGGGATGCTCAGGCTACGATGGGGCAGGTTGTGATCCTAGAGGAGGAGAACTAGCGTCTTCGAGAGCAGGCTGCTTCCTCCGGTCAGGCTCGTGAACTTTGGGTTTATGCTGAGGTCCAGCGGGACATATACAAAAATCTGTGGGGGGCCAGTATTGTGATCGAAACTACTTTCTAGGGGGAGCATCAAAGGGCTCTGGAGGCCCGTATGGAATGTGGTTTTGATACAGCGATGCCAGGGGCTGATGATGGCGTAGGGGGAGCGTAGTCGACGTGAGTAAAGATGAGTTGTAACGACCCTAGTTCACCAATCATGAACCTGTCATGACGGCACCTAGTCTCCGCAACTAGGTAAGCCTAACACGATGCGGAATATACAAGTTTATGAACATTAAATAAGAAAAATAGCGGGAAACGGTATAAAAGGAATGTAATAAGTGTCGCTTGGCACATACACTCATCAACCACACCATATAGCATACCACCAAGACCCGGAATCTCGCGGGTAACACAGACTAAAAAGGGAGAGTACAATTGTGGCTCTATACATCGAGAATGTCTAAACAACGAAATGAGGGAAAATAACTACTATCACTATGAGAGTAGAAGGAGGCCCTCCGGATCCGCGGACGTGGCAGATCATACCTCGAGTCTCTTGATGTGCTGCTAAATCACCTGAGATGAGCCTGTCCTGATGTACCTGGAGCTGCACAACAAAAGTGTGCAGAAGAGTAGCATGAGTACACCATGGCGGTACTCAGTAAATGCCAAGCCTAACCTCGATAGAGTAGTGACGAAGAAGGTCAGGGCCCTACCGAGAAAACAATAACATAATGATCAAACAGTAATGAGCAGGAGTAAGTAAGAATGAATCTAAAATAACAATAATGAAATAAGTATTGCAACCGACTACGGTTATCTAACTACAAGTAACCAACACAACATAAATTCAAATCAACAAGTCCAGGACTTATGGGAATTGAACCCACAGTCCCTCTCTATATCCAACAATTCAGGATCTACGGGAATTTAACCCGCAGTCCCAATATCAGTCTCTCTGGATCTCTGGGAATCGAACCCACAACCCGTGTCTCAATATCTCAGGATCTCCGAGAATCGAATCCGCAGTCCATATCTCAATAAACTCCGCATCTCCGGGAATCAAACCCGCAGCCCTTAAAACAATAACATTCCGGGTCTCTGGGAATCAAACCCACAACCCTTGGATCTCCGGGAATTGAACCCGCAGTCCACCAACACAACCAATAAAAGGAACGCACAGAGAAATATGATATGCATAACTACAACTTCACCAAAAATAATACCAACAATTATCACAAAGTTCAAGTAAGACAATTAGGCATATAGACAGATAAATCCTATCCAATCATGCTTTTCTAACGAATATCAGGTAAATGTCACAATTTAATCAGCTAAGAACATAAATATCACGAATTGGACAATTCAAGTATGGTGGGTTCCAACAATCTGCGCATGTACACGCCCGTCACCTCGCGTACAAGGCATTTAAATTATCACATAATATCCTAGGGGTGAAGGCTCCCCCACACGAGGTTAGACAAGCCACTTAGCTCGACTCCAGTACAAAAACGCTAAGAGACAACTCTCTTGCCACGAATATCGGCCTCCACAGGTGTAGTATCTGATCAAAATCAATAGAAATACATCAAAATAGGCCAATTGGGTATTACCCAATCGAAACAATTCGAAATACACCCAAAACCACAAGTTGCCAAAACCCGACTTTTGGTACGCTTCTCAAAAAATTACGAAAGTTATATATTCGGGTTCCTTATCTCAACACGAGTCTATGCATATAAAATTTACCAAAATTGGACTCCGTTTACCCATTCAAATCGACAATTTACCATAATTTAGGCCTAGGGCTAAAACCTTCCATTAATCTTCCATTAGCAATGAAATACTCAAGTATTTCATGATAAAATAACGTAATTAGGCCATATAACTTACCACTGATGATTACCCGATGATTCTCCAACAATTTCCCGTGAGTTTCTCTCTCTAGGACACAAAAATGTCATTTTTGTGACAATTTCCGCGACTGGACTGTGTTCGGATATAAAATTCACTGACAGGCTCATTACCCTACGCGTTCGCGTTAAACTCCACGCATCCGCGATGCTTTGCCAGGCTAACCCTTCGCAAACGCGACACGCTTCACACGTTCGCGATGAACAAATCCTCAGCCGCCAGATTTTTGTACTACGCGAATGCGACATGCCCAGACGTGAACGCGATGACCAACTTGACCAAGCCTACGCCAACGCGGCTCAAGCCTTGCGAACGCAGCTCAAGCCTCGCGAACGCGAATGCCAAATCCCTGTTGCACTGATGCTGCAATTTTCTGCAGATTTCATAGCTCAAAAGTGCCCGGATGATGGTCCGAATTCACCCCGAGGCACCCGGGACCCCAACGAAAACCATCAACATACTCCAAAACACGATACAAACTTGTTCCAATCATAAAAATATGTCCTTACGCACTAAAAACATTGAATTATAGCGGATTCAAGCCTAAGTTTTCATCTAAACTTCTGAAATTAACATTCAATCAAAAACCCGACCAAACGACATCCGAATGACCTGAAAATTTGCACGCATATCCAAAATCATATAACGAAGCTATAGAAATTGTCAGAATTCCATTCCGACCACCGGATCAAAATCTCACCTATCGATCGGATTTCCAAAAATTTCAACTTCGGCATTTCAAGCCTAATTGAGCTACAGACCTCCAAAATACATTTCGAACGCGCTCTCAACCCCGAAATCACCTAAAGGAGCTAATGGAACCATCGGATTTCCTTTACGAGGTCGTCTTAACACTGTTCTGAATAGGGGTCATTTTTCAACTATAAAGCTCTAATTTAGGGACTAAGTGTCCCAAATCGCTTCAAATTCTAGAACCGAACCTCCCGGCAAACCACAATGGCAGAAATGAACTTAGGGGAACAGTTAAATTGGGGATCGGGGCATAAATTTCAAAAACGACCCACCGGGTCGTTACATCTTCCCACATTTAAAAGATTCGTTCGTCCTCGAAAGGGCATAGAGAACATACCTGGAGTGGTGAAGAGATGAGGGGACTGGCTGCGCATATCCTGCTCGGTCTCCCAAGTCGCCTCCTCGGCAGGCTGACCCCGCCACTGGACCTTTACTAAAGCGATGTTCTTTGACCTTAGCTTCCTGATTTGCATGTCCACAATGGCCACTGGCTCCTCCACATAGGACAGATCCTCGTCTAGCTGAACAGAAGTGAAATCTATCACATGCGACGGGTCGCCATGGTATCTCCGGAGCATAGAGACATGAAATACGGGGTGGATCCGGCTAGGCTGGGAGGTAAGGCCAACTCATAAGCAACCTTCCCAACCTGCCTCAAGATCTTAAAAGGGCCAATAAATCTAGGACTCAGCTTCCCCTTCTTCCCAAACCTCATGACGCCCTTCATGGGCGAGACTCGAAGCAGAACCCGCTCGCCAACCATAAATGCCACATCGCGAACCTTCTTGTCCGCATAACTCTTCTGTCTGGACTGGGCTGCACGGAATCTATACTGAATCACCTTGACCGTGTCCATTGCATCTTGGACCATCTCAGTACCTAACAACCTGGCCTCGCCCGGCTCGAACCAACCCACCGGGGACCTGCACCTCCTACCATATAGGGCCTCATACGGTGCCATCTGAATACTAGAATGGTAGCTGTTGTTTTAAGCAAACTCCGCCAGTGGCAAGAAATGATCCCATGAACCTCCAAACTCAATCACGCATGCACGGAGCATATCCTCGAAAATCTGAATAGTGCGCTCGGACTGGCCATCAGTCTGGGGGTGAAACGCTGTGCTCAACTCCACCTGCGTGCCTAACTCTTGCTGCACGGCTCTCTAGAACCGTGAAATGAACTGAGTGCCTCTATCTGAAATGATAGAACTGGAATACCATGCAGCGGAACTATTTCCCTGATGTAGATCTCCGCCAGTCGCTCCGATGAATAAGTAGTGCTCAAGGGTATGAAATGGGCGGACTTGGTTAGCCGATCCACAATGACCCAAATAGAATCAAACTTTCTAACAGTCTGTGGAAGCCCAGATACAATGTCCATGGTGATGCGCTCCCATTTCCACTCTGGAATCTCAATCAGCTGCATTAACCCACCCGGACGCAGATGCTTAAACTTCACCTGCTGGCAATTGAGGCACCTAGAAACATAATCAACTATGTCCCTCTTCATCCGCCTTCACCAGTAATGCTGTCTCAAGTCCTGATACATCTTTGCAGCACCCGGATGGATGGAATACCACGAGCTATGGGCCTCTGCTAGAATCAGCTCTTGAAGATCATCTACATTGGGCACACAAATACGCCCCTGCATCCTCATAACTCCATCATCCCTAATGGTAACATTTAGAGAATCACCACGTCGAACTCTATCCTGGAGGACAAGCAAATGAGGGTCGTCGAACTAATGCTCCCTGATGCGATCAAATAGAGAAGACCGACAAACCACACAGGCCAGAACCCGGCTAGACTCCGAAAGATCCAGTCTAACAAACTGCCTAGCTAAAGCCTGGACATTCATCGCCATAGGCCTCTCCGAAGCTGGTAGATATGCCAAACTCCCCAAACTCTCTGCTCGATGACTCAAGGTATCGGCAACTACATTAGCCTTGCCCGGATGATAGAGAATAGTAATATCATAGTCCTTCGATAGCTCCAACCATCTCCTCTAATGCATATTCAGGTCCTTCTGCTTAAGCAAGTACTGCAAGCTCCGGTGATCAGTGTAGATCTCACAAGGAACCCCGTACAAGTAATGACGCCAAATCTTCAAGGCGTGAACAATGGCATCTAGCTCCAGATCAGGAACAGGGTAGTTCTTCTCATGTACCTTCAGCTGTCTAGATGCGTAGGCAATCACCCTACCGTCCTGCATCAATACTGCAC